>PVLA01013512.1:0-36470 GCA_004027455.1 Hydrochoerus hydrochaeris
AGTTCTGTTATTTCTTTGCTGACTTTTTGTCTAGTTGATCTATCTCTTTGTGACAATGGGCTGTTAAGATCTCCTGTTATAATTGTGTTCTTGTGTATTTGGTTTTTCATGTCCATTAGTATCTGTCTTATATAGTTGGGTGCTCCTGTATTTGGCACATATATATTTATAATTGTTAGTTCTTCCTCTTGAATTTTTCTACTAACAAGTATGTAGTGATCTTCTCTATCTCTTTTAATCATTTTAGGTTTGAAGTTCACATTGTCTGCAAATAGAATAGCTACCCCTTCTTTTTTCTGGGTTCCTGTTGCATGGAATACTGTTTTCCATCCTTTGACTTTTAATCTATGCGTTTCCTTTTGGGTCAGATGTGTTTCTTGTATACAGCATATTGTGGGGTCCTGTTTCTTGATCCATTCTGTCAATCTATTTCTTTTTATAAGTGAATTGAGGTCATTTATATTTATGGATAGCACTGATACGTACTGGCTCGACTTTGCCATGTTATGTTCCAGTTATTTCTTTCTGCTTTTCCTCTTATTTAGTTGCTTATCCTACCTGGTGGTTTCTTTCTGTTGTTGTTTTGGGGATTGTGGTCATTTTTACCTCTGTCTAGTATGTCCTTCAGTACTCTTTCTAGGGTTGGTTTGGTGGACATGAATTTCTTCAGTTGTTCTTTGTCATGGAAGCATCTTGTTTCTCCATTAAATTTGAATGAAAGTTTTGCTGTGTACATCAGTCTGGGTTGAAGATTGTTTTCTTTCAGGGCTTGAAATACCTCACTCCAAGATCTTCTTGATTTGAGGATTTGTTCTGAAAAGTCTGCCGTGATTCTAATGGGCTTTCCCTGATAGGTGAGTTGTGTCTTTTCTCTGACAGCTTTTAATATTCTATTTTTATGCTGTATGTCTGAGATCTTAATTATTATGTCTGGGTATGGATTTATGTTGATTGTGAATGTTTGGTGTTCTATATGCCTCAGTTATCTGCATATCAGATTCTTTCCCCATGTTTGGGAAATTTTCTGCTATTATTTCTGTAAATACTTTACATATGTCATTTGCCTGCACTCCTGTATCTTTGCTAATGCCCATTATTCTTAGATTGTTGCTCTTGGCATTATCATGAAGCTTCTGGATTGTCATTTCATGCTGCTATGTTATTTTTAAAAGTTCTATCCTTCCCTGATCACTAACAGTGATCCTGTCCTCAAGGTCCGAAATCCTATCCTCAGCTTCCTTTAGACGGTTTTGCACGCTTTCAATAGAATTTTTTGTTTCTTGGATGTCTCTTTGAGTTTGTTTCATGAATTCTGCTTGTTTTCTATATTGTTCATTCAAAGTTTCAATCAGTTTCCCATGCTCATGTACTTTTTTCTCTAGTTCTTCTTTAGTTGCATTCAACAACTCCTTTACTAAAGTTGTTATTTCTATCTTTACATGGGAGACTACTTCTAATTTGATTTCCTCTATAGCCTGATGCAGTTGGGTTTTTTTATTTCACTGGCTATCTTTTCAGAAATTCCTGGTATGTTACTTTTGGGGTCTTCTATTTCAATGTCTCCTATACTTGCTTCTGGTGAACTATATGTTTGAGACTGCATTTTGCTTTTTCGTTTTGTCATTTTCACTCTGCCTGGTGTTTTCTATGTGTAGGAGGGGATCACACACACTCTTTTCAGACACACCAAAGTCTTACAGTTAGTTGGAGGGGGTTTTACTACTGGCCCTGTTTATCCCCTGTGCACATCTATTTTAGGGGTATACTCACCACATTGATACAGTCAATCTGGTGTAGTCCAAAGTTCACCACCTGGGAGCAAAGTTCCAAATTTTCTCACACTAACTTGATACCACTGAGATCTTCTGATGTTCCACGTGGGAGGGCAGGCCCATTTGTAGCAGTCCAGGGCAGTTTTCAGTCTTGGGCAGGCCTCCTCAATGTTCCTGGTGGCGGGGCAGGCCCACAGGGGAGGTTCCGGGTAGCCTACCCCTCAGGCGGGCTTGCGCTTAGTTCCAGGTGGAAGGGGGGGCCCACGGTAGAGGTTCTGGGCATCCTACCCCTGATGCAGGCTTCCACTAAGTTCCCGGTGGCAGGGCGGGCCCACGGTGGAGGTTCTGGGCCCACTAAGTCTTAAAACATTCAACAAACTTGATGAGTGAAGGTCCTTTAGATATAAGGATCAGAGAATCTAAGCCTGTGCGTCTGACTCCACTTCACATTATGTTCTGAATTGGAGCTGTGTACCTATAAAGGCCTCGAGTTTAGCTTGCTTTTTTTTTTATTTAGAGGGGGAAAAAAGCAAAACAGAAAAAATGGTAGAAATAATACAGAATTTCAAAAAAAAAATAACACCAAGAAATCACTACTTGATAAAGTACATATTGTTTGTTACCTTAGAAGTAGTAGTTCAGGTTACAAAATCGAAGCACAAAAAGTGGACAATCAAACAATGACAGCACAAACTATTCTGTTTGGTAAACTAACAAAAAGTAGTGTGGTTATCTATCTTACACACTTATACATACAATTATATTCTTTAGAGCACTTTCCTTCTCTCTTGCTATTACAATCGTGTAAACACATTTCCCTTGTGAATATCTCGGGAATTTAGCCTGGACCCCAGTGCTCCAGTGGGAGAGCGGTCAGTCACCTGATCCCCATCACTGTTTCCCAAAGAGGGGGACAAAGCCTGGCTCTGCAATAGAAATAAGAGGGAAGGAAAGAAAAAGAAGAGAAAAGAAATACGGTTAAGCAAGAGAGCAGTGAAGGCTGACTCTATTGCCTATGGTGAACAGATACTACGGCAAAAATCAGACCTGGAGATGTTTTTGAGTTTGAAGACCGGGCCCTTCCTTAAGCCCTCCTGATTATCCCTCCTTGGCCTGACACATTTTCACCACGCACCGTGTGCCAGAAACCGTGCTCCGTCCTGGAGCGTGAAGATGCGGAATCCCTCAGCAGCTGTCCCTCAGGATGAGCTCAGGAGCGGCCAGGAGCTGACGGTGCAGAGATGAAGGTGCTTAGACAGAAGCATGCGGGGCTCATTAATAGCAATTAGGAGCCAGTTCTGCGTGACCATTAATCTTCGGGACTCACTGCAGAAGTCTCGGCCCTCCCCCTTCCTCTGCCAAAAAGCCCCCTGTAACAAGGAAGGTTTGCAGCCCAGATGAAGAAGCCATCCTTAGAGATTCTAAGCCGGGCAAAGAGACAATTGATGACAATGATATATGTTAGGGAAGTTGCTCTAAAGACACATAAATATAAGGAAAAGGTAAGCAGATAAAGCCTAAGGAAAATTAATCTGCTATTAGGATGCTTTTGCATAATCTCCAAATGTAGACATTTTAGTCTAGAAAGATCCAAATTTTTCTCCTAACATTTTTGTGCTTCAAAGAGAGCAAACATTTATTAACGCAGTGGGGAAAAATTAAATTTTCACTGGCACTAGTGGGTAGTTGTTCATGGACTGTAAAAACATCCACAGATAGGGGCCCAGGATTTAGCTCAGCAGTGTAAACACCTGCCTGGCGAGTGCAACATCGTGAGTTCGATCCCAGGAACAACAACAAAAAAAAAATGCACGGGTGAAGCCAGCTCCATCTGAGTGAGCTACAGTGCGGGATGAATTCACCTGGACACCGGACAGAGCTCCTGTAACAGGAGACGCAGGGCACTCGGCTCGCCTGGTTACGTCTGTGAGATGAAGGGCGGATGTGACGGCGACGCACCCCGTGTGCTCTGGAGCTCACTTCTAGGTACCCAGACACTGATGACTGGATGCTGCACTTAGGGATGCTCTTCTTTGTGAGATGCTGTGCTACATACCCTAAGGTGGAGCAGATGTAGCACTGTTCACAGCGACCTTGTTTAGCTGCGGCTCCGGCCCTGCGAGTTCTTGGGAAGAGCAGACTCCTGCTCAGCTAGGCCCCCGCAATGTCTTATTTCACACGTCCACCCTGGACATCCGCCCAGGGAAGGGAGCCAACTGCAGCAAGCACTCGGTGGGCAAGGCCGAGAAGGATGCCAGAAATAGCCCTCGGAATCAATTCCACACGCTTTGATCAGAAACAGTAGCAAGGGTCCCTTCAGTGTAGTGCAGAATTCTACAGTGTGCTTAGCATTAAACAAAGTAGCTGATAATCTTTGTAAGAGACTGGCTTCACTGTTGAGCACTTTAAATGTTAATAGATGTTGTGGACTGAGCATTTTGTGTGATGAAGCCGAAACCCCTCTGGTTAATTGCAGTCCTGCAGGTGGAGCCTTGGATAAGATTAGCATCCTTGAAAGAAAGATACCACAGCAGGCGTGCTGGCTCAGATCTGGAATACCCACACTCTGGGAAGCTGAGGCAGGAGGACTGCAAGATCCACCCTAGCCTGGGCAACTTAGTGAGACCCTGTCCCAAAATTTAAAACAGTTAAAAGGAGTGAAGGTGTCAGTGCCAATGTCCTGGGTTCAATCCCTGGCATCTGTCCTCCACCGTCCCCCAAGAAAGACACCAAAGGCCTTGGGTAGTCTTGGGCTCCCCGACCCCTGGAACTGTGGGGAAGTAAATGTTTGCCTTTTCAACCATTCAATCTATGACATTTGGTTATGGGAATAAAATCTGGCTAACATGATAATAGCTAAGATCATGTTTTCATAAATTATTATTGTATCTGCCTTCTGCATATTAATGAAGAGATGTTATAGACCTTATACTGTATCTACCCCTCAAGTTAGTCCTGACAACACTAATTACTTTTTGAAATTTCCATTCTAGTCATCCTCATAAGAAAACAATGAGATTTACAAATTTGTCCTCACTCTTTCTAGCTTTGGACTCTCTCACACTACAGCATGTAGGGTTGAAGTGTGTATAATTCCCATCTAATCCTCCCTGTGTTTGAGCACAGCCTTGCTAATTAGAATCCCCTCTGGCTTTGTACACAGCACACTTCTGTGGTTCTGACACACAGTGCTGTGCTACACTTACACCCCTTAGGAAGGCTAATTTCAATGGAAGAATAAGCCTTTCCCCCCAGTCACAGTGCATCCCGTTCATAGTGAATTAACGGGTTTAGACATTAAACATACAATGTATAAAAGCAGCAGTCTGAAGAGGAACTTGTCAGAGTTAACACTAAGTCTTAGTGCAATATTTCCTAGATATAATTAAGACATAAAATGATCATAATGTACACAAGATCTGAATGATGTCAAGATGTCATCCTGAGGAGAAGACCTCCCTTATGACAAATCTAACCCCAGGGGGTCCTGTGGTCACCCAGGAGATGCAAGGATGAGATGTGCAAGCTGGGACCCAGTGTTTGGTGAGCCACACAGATGTCAGCAAGTCAGCAGGGGCAGAGGAAGGAGGGTTACAATGTAAGTTTCAGACCAGCGTGAGCCCGGTCGTGGAGGCAGAAGGGCAGTGGCCCAGGCCAGCAGGAGCAGCCAGGCAGAGGGTAACAGAGGTGAAATCAAAATGTGTCATGTGATCGGAATTGTAAAGCATTTTATTACAGCAAAAGACACATTTCCATGAAGGCCTCTGGAAACGCTCCCCTCACTTTGAAATACTCACTCCATCATTCCTGCCACTTTCTGAAGCAGTTCTGGAGCCCTCTTTCCCGAGGGTCTTACCAGCTGTGACCAAAACGATGGGAAGCAGTGCTGCTGAGTGCCCCCTGGTGCAAAGGCGGGCTGGCTCCTAAAAGGACACTCTGTGTCCTCACCCGCCTCACTCCTGAGACTTCTGGCTCTTCACCAAAGTCAAATGACCATGAAAAGCAAACAACTGGATCAAATAAGGACATGGAAGCAGCCACAACAGAGTGGCTAAACCCTCATGAAAGGGCTCCAGCATGGCCTCAGCAAGTGGCGAGAATGCTGGCCTACATGTGCTCACAGTAAGGGGCAGGACCTCAGGGACACACGAATGGAAATATGTCTTTTATCGTAATGATTTTTTAAAAGTGTAAGTATCCATGGTACTGCTCAGTCACACCGCATACTGCCTGCTCTCTGCAGGCCAGGGTTACTTCGCTCGCGTATTTACTGCTCATTTGGTTCCATCACATCGGATCCGAGTTGTTCTACTTTCTCCCTGTCTTTCTGAAGCCCAGCCTCCCTCTGCCTCCAGGGCCCCGCGTGTGCTGTTAGGTAGGAACCGCTGCAGTGCTGAACGTATCTGGTGTGCTCTTCAGCAGTAGCTCAGGGCCATCTCCCCCTGGCTCCGTACCTTCGGAGGCCTCTGGTTTCAGGTTCCTTTTGGCCAGTGGCACTCGGGAGGCTGCATTTACGCTCCTGCGTGGTCTGTGATGACTGTCCCCCGCCTTGCGCAGCTTTCTTTGCCCAGGTTCCTGGTGCCTTCCCATTCCCTGCCTGCCTTTGCTCACGGGTCACGGCTCATGTGTTATCCTGAACCTTGCCCATTCTGGGAAGGGGTCCTCCATGCGTGGGCCCTCCTCGTTCCTTTGGGTCCCCCAAGCCCTCTGCTGGAATCCTGCCTCCTGTGACTCCTCAAGAGTTTCCTGTATCATCCCAGTCTCACACCTCTTTCTCCAATCTTTCAAACATATTTGAAATTAATAGCTGGTGGTGTCGTTCTCCAAACCTAAAAGCTGTCCTACAAGGTGAGCCCGGTTTTGTCACTAGCTGCTTGGCTCACTCCTGCGTGAACCCTGACTTCTAGACTTGGCACGTTCTCCCAGGGGACTCAGCATTCCCCACCTGACCCCCATGGCTGTGCTATTGTCTAAACGGTGCCAAGTGTGTGAAAGGCTCACTCTTCCTGGGTACTTCTCTTTTCCTTATCTAAGTAAAAGCCATGAATGTGTGCGGGGCGATAGTATTTCCTAATCACCTAACAAGTTATCGTTCACTGTGTTCCTCTAGCAAACCTGTCCTAGACACTTCCCTTGCTGTCAGAGTACTTTATCACGAGAAGAGGTGTGTTTGGCTGAAGACTCTGGTGGATGGAGGGGGCGGTCAGCATGATGGCATCAGAGAGGGGAAGGGTGCATCAGAGGGGCTACGGGCATGGGCTGACCTTGCTGTCTAGCCACCCGCACTAGGGAGAATGAACTCCAGGAGCCTCGTTAACCTACCCTTACGAGGGATCCCCGTGACTTAGTGACCTTGCACTCAGCTCCACTTTTTAAAGATTGTACCACCCCAACCCTGCTTCGCAGGCACCAAGCCTCCTGAGTCTGAACCTTTACAGGGAAAAGTCACACTATATCGGAGCCACGGCAAATCCGTACCTACTTCAGTTGCAAATGGAGCATGCTTCCGTGGTTGATTCGCAGGTGCTCCTTGTCCACTGGACAGTGACTCTTCCAGGGAAAGGGTCGTGTCCTTGCTACATGCTGGTGTGATTATGTGCTTGATGCCTTACTCAGTATCTATCAGGGTGTAGATGCTCAGTAAAATATGTGGGATGAATAAGCGTGCAGCCTGTGGGCTACTGCTCTAGAGTCCCCAAGGCGGTTAAAAGGGCAGATGATCCAGCAGTGACATCTTCCACTGCACTTATATACAGCCACACATACTTGAGCTGATCCATCAGGTCTGGCCCTTGTCCTCTTTCTGTCACAGTTACTTATTCCATATAGATTGCTGGCAAAACTTTAAATCAATAGAAATGAGAAGAACATTGTGAATGTTAGCACTAAAAATTAAATTCATCTTCGCTAGGCATTTCCTTCATGCCATTTTACATCAAAAATAGTTACTTTGTACAGTTCTTAGGAGACAGTTAATAATTTGTTTTTGAGTGAACAATAAGAGTCACATCTTTTAACTCTCATTCAGTATTTAAGATGTATAGTGTGAGTAAGTGAAATGATGAGCCATCAATGCATTAATTAGCATATAGTAATAAAAATGTTATATTAAGTGAAGTAACCTCGACACACAAACTTAACAATCTCATGGTTTCTTTTATATGAAAATCACTCTTTCTATATGTGTGTGTATAAAGTATCAAATACAAGACAATAGGAATAAAGAAAGAAAAAATATATCATAAGTAAGTGCAAACAATGTTTCTGAAAGTTTCCTTTGACTTAGTATAATTGTCTTATGTGTTTTACATGTTCTTTGGCCCATTAGCCTGATTTTTGATTTGTATATATGATAATTACGTTTACAATGTCTTATAAGATAATTAAGTGAATCTGATGCTAGAAAAATAAAAGAGTGTAGAAGGAAGCGAGAAATGGATTTGAAATGTGTTCTGTACACCTGCCTGTCCCCTACAGTGAATGTACTACAAACATGCACAAGGAAAAATAAAAATATCTATTCTATATCAAAAGGGAGGTTTAGACCTAATCAGGTAGATGAAGACCAACTTTCCTAAGTCTGACCCCATTCATTATTTCCACTTACGGCATTTCTAATAATAACTCAAGTGTAAATCCTCACTGCACCTGGCTCAGTGCACAGCCTTTGGGCTGTGCGTGGCTGGAAGCACACCGAATAAGCCAGCAGGTGTGTGCATTCCCTTGCTGCCACAGATGAGGCCTCAGAGTGAGGTCTCCCTCCATTCTGCTCCCAGGGAGGATGAGCCACAGATCTCTGAGCCATGAAGCACAGCCCTACTGGCCTGGTGTGTTTCACAGGTGGGTCAGCAGCCGTGGAGCCCTGCTCTGGGATGGAGGATGGTGAAAGCTCAGCTTCCAGGGCTCTGATCAGGCAGCAGGATAGGCCCTGGAAGACTTTTGTGCACTTGGATTTGCCTTTAGGTGATGCTGACTCACCAGCAACAGGAAGAAGCTCTCTTCTCAGCAAAGAGAAATACTTGAAAGCAGCTGGAATGAAGGCTGAGGGGCAAAAGCACAAGTGGAACACTGTGTGCATTTCTTTAAGGAAGAACAGACTTCCTAACTGATCATTATTACATGTTCCTAAATAAACAGTAGGAGAAAGTACTAATAAACATGCTGAGCTTGAACAGAAAAATGCCGCACTGAATGAGTTGCATTTACCCCAAAAAGACTTCCTTTCACTGGTGCACAGTGCCCTGCAGGGCAGGTTCAATTGAACAGGTTACTCATTTATTGTTAATTGTTTACTAATTTATTTATTTCATTTTTGTGATGTGAAATCTTAATTTTTTAACTTTGTTTTTAAACTTATTTTTATTGATCCATGCTTACAGTGCATTGTACCTGTGATGGCCCTGTAGATGGGCGATGGCCGTGTAAATGGGCGATGGCCCTGTAGATGGGCGATGGCCCTGTAGATGGGCGATGGCCCTGTAGATGGGCGATGGCAGTGGCGATGGCCGTGTAGATGGGCGATGGCAGTGGCGATGGCCGTGTAGATGGGCGATGGCCCTGTAGATGGGCGATGGCAGTGGCGATGGCCGTGTAGATGGGCGATGGCCCTGTAGATGGGCGATGGCCCTGTAGATGGGCGATGGCCGTGTAGATGGGCGATGGCCCTGTAGATGGGCGATGGCCCTGTAGATGGGCGATGGCCGTGTAGATGGGCAATGGCCGTGTAGATGGGTGATGGCCGTGTAGAGCACATCTTCACCCCTTCTTCTCCCTCACCCTCCCCCCTCCTCCCGCCCCTCTTTATCTCCTGTCCATTTGAGAAAGACGTAACTCCCTCCTTCCTAGTTTATTTTGGTCTTTATGTATAATTTTGATTTATCGTATAAGAGAAAGAGATTAAACCAAAATCTCCTTGAATTGGTATTAAATATAACAGTTTAGTTTGCTTTTTAAGGAATACTTACATCGATTCCTTGAGGAAAATCATTACTCTTGGAAGTATATATATGAATTCTGATTTATCTAAAGAGAAAGTCAGATGTATGCATCTAGTGATGAGTTTCTTCCTGTGATACCTGTGAACTGTTTGGGACCCGTGGCCCTTTGAAACTGATATTAAGGCTAAGATAGTATTTTTATGGTCTGGTCAGTTTCTCAGTCTTATAGCTGCTAACACTTGGAAAATAGACTTTTTTTCATTCCCAGGGCAAATCTCTAAGCAACACCTCTACAGAACACTAAATTATAGCAATAAAGTGAAGGCAAAATAAATGGTCTAATCTGTGTCCATTTTGTAAGACGTTTTTCTTCACAGCAGGTTTTGATTAATCGACTCTTCGGAGAAGGCGCATGTGCTGAAGGAGGTAAGCGCTGAGAGTCTAGCAGAACACACGCTTCAGGCCCAGAAACGTCAGCATCTCCCTTAAGTTCTGGTGATGTCATGATGTGTATGTTTGCATTTCTGTCTTTGCAATGTGGTCTTTGTTGAGGAGCCACAGTCAGGTTGCAACCTATTAAGGCATCTCCTTAGATTAGTTCAGGCTTTAAAAACAACGTGTGTGATGTTCCAGGGGACAGGCTTACTTACATACCCCGTATCATTTACTTATATTTTTACTCAACACATAAATACTCAGGGATGTGCTTTTCAAATGGCACACAATTTTCACGGGGGCTGACGGAGTCCTCCAGTGGGGTCTCCCCAGAGACAGGCCGATGTGAACAGCTATCCGTACACCAAAGGTGCTCGTGAGTCTAGAAATCCAGAAAAGAGACCAGAAGTCTGGTTTTAGTATAATATGAAGAGACGCATTAGACAAAGCAGGAAGGAAAGAGATGCCTCCCACTGGAGGGAGTGAGTAAGAGGGAGGGAGAGAGAAAAAGTTAAGGCACCACGCTCGCCATGGGGAATCAAGTGCCGCGCAGAGCCTCACGGTCGGTCTCCACACCAGGCACACAGGAAGGATGGGCTGATGCAGCTTCGGCAGCCTGGTGACCAAGCAACCAGTGCCAACCTCTTCTTCACCCTCCAGCAGCAGCAGGAGAAGGAAGCAAGGCTTTTCCAGGGCAGCAAGGCAGGGGAGCCAGGACTGGACTTCGCCTGGGCATGCAGGGTGACAAGACCAGCACCAGGCAGAAACCAAGACCCCAGCACCCAAGCGCAGCTCCCAGGTGGAGTCTGTGGCTTGGCCCTGGGCCCAGGTGCAGAGCTGAGGGGAGGTCGCACTCACTTCCCCAGAGGACCTGGGGGCTGCCCATCACCAGCAGCAGAGCAAACTGAGTTCTGTTACTCCACTTTGGTGGAAGGTGGCTCTTTCTAACTTTAATGGTGGCACCTTTTCTAATTATGCCCACAGCTATGATATGAATTCATGATTAAAGTTGGTATTAAACATTCTTCTCTTACTGCTAACTTAAAAAGTTTGATGTTTTATAATACGCAATGATATATTAAGGAATCACCTATAGATTTATATGTTACTAAAAATGCACATAAAATTTTATCAAGTGTATGTTAAATGCTAGCATATTTTTCTGCATAACAATAAAGTTTTATGAGTTTTCTCTTTTTATCTCTTAATATGTTGAATTATTAATTTGCCCATGTTATATTTTATTTTTCCTAGTATTTTACTTAGGCTCACTTTCATAAATAAGTAGATATAAAATTTTTCCATGGCTTTATTCTACTTTGTACCTTTTTATATTAAAGTTACTTCTATCATGTAAAAAATATTTAAAATTTTTATGCTTTGGAATTTTTTTTTAGTTTATATTATTTTTATTTAAAGAGGAAAAAATATGTAAAGGGTAGAGATAATACAGAATTTCAAAAAAAAAAGATAACAAGAAATCACTAGTTGATAAATTACATATTGTCTTCTTAGACATAGTTGTTAAAGTTACAAAATTAGGCCAAGGATTTAGCTCAGTGGCCTAAGTGCCTGCCTCGCAAGCACAAGGTCATGAGTTCAATCCCTGGCACAAAAATAAATAAATAAGTAAATAAAATTACAAAATTAAAGCATACAAAGTGGACATTCAAACAGTGAGACTGCAAAGAAGTTCAATGATCCAGTAACAACTTAGCAACGTGATTTTCAATCCTACACACTTAAACATACATGCAGCCATATCCTCTAGAGCACTTTCTTTTCTTCTTTTTACTTTTTAGGCCCATTATCTGTTTAGTTATATCCTGTTTCAGATTGCTCAGTACCTTAGTGACTTGTTCTGTTGTTGTTATTTCCTTTTTAATCACCTTATAGAATTCTATTGCCTTGTTTTTGAGTTTCTCCTCATCCATGCTCCATGGATCCCATTTGGTGGACTTGGGAGTTTTTTGGAGGTATTTTGTTACTTTATTATCTACTTTTTTTTTTTTTTGAAGGTAGCAAAGACAGAAAAAACCCATGCGACCACAGTGCAGTGAAACTACCATAGAATCTCACAGCAGGTCACCAGGACATGAGAAATGGGCACAATAGTGCAGCCCATCCTGTTCACATTAGCTGTCCTTTCAATCAGGTAGAGGAAAATGGAAGGAAATATCGAACTTATGAAAACAGAATATTGAATAAAGCAGCACCATTAATCAAAACTGAGCAAAACAGTGATAAAAATATTTGCCTTCAAAGAGAGGGTTGAAGGAAATCCCCCTTACTTGACACACTGCTTACATTCATCCTCCCAAGAGATACTCAGACCACCGGTGCCAACTTGCTAACAGTGGGGGGGATGGATTGATGTCTGATCCATAGCCCATGTACCGGCAGGCCCCCAGCTGTTTACCTAGGTGGCGAGTAGGCTGCCTGTTCCCCCAGCACCCAAAGTTCCAGCATGATGCAGAGCTCAGGAATTGCAGATAGTTCTCGCCCTGGTGAGCCAGCTGTTTGCCAAGCCCCCAGCTGCTTACCATGGTGGCAGGTAGGCTGCCTGTTCTCCCAGTGCCCAAAGTTCCAACATGATGCAGAGCTCAGGAATCACTGATAGTTCTTGCCCTGGTGCGCCAGCTGTTTGCCAGGCCCCCAGCTGCTTACCAGGGTGCTGAGTAGGTTGCCTGTTCTCCCAGTGTCCAAAGTTACAACATGATGCAGAGCTCAGGAATCACTGATAGTTCTCCCTGTGGTACGCTGACAGCTTGCCAGTCCCCAGCTGCTTACCAGGGCAGCGAATAGGCTGCCTGTTCTCCCAGCACCCAAAGTTCCAACCTCCTGGTATTTTTTTTTCTCTCTCTAGAATCTCCTTCAGTATTCTCTGTAGGGTTGGATTGGTTGTCACAAATTCTCCCAGATCCTCTTTGTCATGGAAGCATCTTGTTTCTCCATTAATTTCTAGTGACAGTTTTTCAGGGTACATCAATCTAATCTGGAGGTTATTTTCTTTCAGGTCTTGGAATACTTTACTCCAAGCTCTTCTTGATCTGATGGTCTGTGTTGAGAAGTCTGCTATGAACTTGATGGGCTTTCCTTTATAGGTAATCTGTTTCTTTTCTCTGATGGCTTTTAATATTCTGTTTTTATATTGAATTTCTGGTATCTTGATTATTATATGTCTGGGTATTACTCTGTTTTGGTTGTAGGTGGCTGGAGTTCTGTATGCCTCACATAACCAAATGTCATTTTCTTTTCCCACACTTGGGAAATTTTCCTTAATTATTTCTGTGAATAGCCTTTGTAATTCGCCTCTTTGTATTCCTGCTTCTTCGTTCACATTTCTTATCCTTAAATTATAGATTCACTTGTCATCTTCTAGCCTTTGTATTGTTACTTCCTGTTTCCTTGTTATTTTTAAGAGATCTTTCCTTTCATGATCACACATTGCAAACCTGTGTTCAAGTTTTTATAGTCTATCCTTAGTTTCTTTAAGGAGTTTTGGCAGCTTTCAGTGGAGTTTTTAATTTGCTGGTAATCTCTTTAAATCTGCTTCTTGTATTCTATATTTCTTTATATTCTTTATTGAATGTTCCTTCCTTCTTCCATCTGTGTCTTCCTGAGAGATGCTTGGCATTTCTTTTATTAATCTACTTATATGCTGCTTTACCTGATTTAATATTTCAGTTTTGAACTCATCTACAAGGTCCTAAAGATATCTCTTAATGTCCACTGAAGCCATATCTGATGTTGCATGTTTGCTGCCCTCAGTCTCTTTTGTTTTTCCCTCTCCTGGATCAATGCTTTCAGGGTTTTGGGCTGGGGGCTTTTTCTTGTTTCTCTCTCTTGTCATGGTTTTGGTTTCTTCAATACAGGTGTGTAGTGGAGGTCTCAGCCCCTTTCCTTGTTAGTTATGGTTCTTCTGAAGCATGCTGGTAAAGGATTTCTGCCCTCTCCTGTTTGCTCTTGTCACTGAGGTGTAAGCAGGGGCTGCATATGCTGGCCCCTCTCCACCAGGCCAGTCAAATTTCAGGGGCCTTCACCAGATTAGTGCAGGCTAGGTTTAGTGAATCAGTTTGGGACATTTTATTGTGTCCTGGCCATGGATGTGACCCAGTCCAAGCAAATCCCACAAATCTTCTCTGGGGAGGGAGCAACCAACTGAAGTCAGTGTTGTTCCTAGTTCAGGCTCCTCCTGCCTGAATTTAACATGTCACCCATTTGGTCGCTCCCTTCCTTTGAGGAGGGTCTTATTTCCATCACTGACCATGGATCAATGAAGGTCCCTTTGCCGGCTCCGCTCTCCATTGGGCTTACCAACCCCTGACTTCAGTGCGGCTGTGGCTCCTGTGAGTAGCTGTGGGGACGAGTTTGGTTGGCTCTGCAGGCTGGCATGAATTCAGGCCGGTGTGAACTTGGCGGGTTGCAGCAGAAAGCACCATGTCTGGTAATTTTAGCTGTTCCAATTGTAGCCCCAAGACTGCGTGTTTGACTAGCTTTTTTCATTTTAGTTTTTTCCTGTGTCAAGAGGATCCATCTCCCTCTGTCTAGATTTCTCCAGATGTTTTATTCTGGCATATGAGTTGTTTCTCCTGGGAGGCCTTGTATTTTGTTGCTCACTGATTGGCCATTGTTAGCTCTTTCTCACTTATTTGACTTAGTTCTTGAAGGTTTCAGTCCATACTCAGTTGGCTCCAAGGCAGGGTTGTGGGGCAGGGCCACAGTTTATGGGGGCTGTAAACTGCAAGGCTCATACCAGAAAGTCTATGCTTTGGAATGTTTTAAAACAATCTAAAAATATTTTTCCCTTAAATACTTTGTGCAATTTGTTTTGTCTGGTGGTTTGAGGGAATGGAAGTAACTGTTTTCTCAATTCCTTTTATAAAGATTAGTTTGATGAGTGATTCTGTCTCTTCTGAACCCAGCTTTTTCAGGGGTATGAGGGTTGGATTGGAGTTCAAAAGTGATTAGCTTTGGCATTGCACACACTGGGGCGCAGCCTTGGCTCAGCATTTGATCCCTCACCACTTCCACTCAGCCCTGGTCAGCTGCTCTGCTTCCAGTCACCATGAATGTAGCCTCTCTGCTCCTCCCGGCCCATCCTCTGCCTTGGTACTGGCTGACCATGAACTGGACTCTTCTGAAACCGTGAGCTCAATTAAATTTTCCTCCATTGAGTTGGGTATTTTGTCCAGCAAGCAGAAAGCTCATATAGGTTAAGTAGTTTAATATTTTTCAAAACGTCCTTCTTTTAATTTACATTTTCATATACATATTTTACAGAACTTTGAGGAGTAATGTTTCATAGTTAATTCCCATTTTTTTTGTCTTCCATTTCATTGCTTATTTTTTATTGTATGTCTTTGTTTTTAATTAGGTTAGGAAATGACTTATTTTACCTTGCTTTGAAAAAGTGGTCTTGAATTACTTAATAGTTAATTTAATTATCTACTTTTTATCCTGTGCTTATTGTAGGTTTTGCTTCTTTTTTATTTTTTTATCAAGTTGAACCTTTAATAAATTTTTTCACTATTTTCATCATTAGATAAATGACTTCCAATGTACATCTTTTCCTTTAATCTCTGCTTTTACCCTATGTCTTATAGTTTTATATATTCAGACTTTCATGTAATTTTTTTATAAAATATTGTGAGTTCAAATGTTTGTTTCTGACACAAGAATTATGGAGATATTTCAATGTTAATAAAGTAGGGAATTTGATATTTTTAGAGATTATCATTGTAACTATCAAAAGTGAACAGAAAATATTATCCATATAACTTTTAAGTCTTTTAATTTAATGATATTCATGCTGTAGGTACAACTCAGTATGTGTAAATATACTGTGAGCCCCACAGGGAGGGTCTCTTTATGCATACAAAATTTGTACACTTAGGTTTAGTTTCTATAACTAAACAATTCTGTGTTAGACTTTAACATATCTATATTATAACATCAACAACAATACAATTTCATAGTCTGTTATCCACAACAGTGAAATTCAATCTTGATTTGAAAACTGATTATTTTTTTAAACTTGTGCAGCTATAAACCGTGGGTAGAATAAATAAGGAAGTCTGTTTTATAGTATTTACCTTGAACATTCACCTGCTTCACTGTGACTCACAAGAAGTTGCAGTTATGAAGTGCTGCCCTCTGCCCATCTGATAGTGGGTAATCTTCTGTAATTAGTATTCTGTCTTTCAGAAATCCAGTCACAGTAAGATGCAAAATATTCAGATTTATTGCAAAAGATTAACCTGTTTCTGATGTTGTTTTTCTTGTTTCTAAAATTTACCCCTTAGAACAATGCATAGGCTGTTTTAGTTTATTATCTGTTCTGCTGTGCTTGTAGGGGGATTCCGGGGGTTGAACCCAGGTCCCCACATTGAGCTACAGCCCGTCAGTAAGTCAGTGCCTCCTAGAGACAGCTGTACACAAATGTAAGACGTCTGTCTGCCACTGCAGACCCGAAGGACCCAGGGGAGGCCTGGGAGCTCACACACTGTCCCATACAAGTCCAATCCCAAGGCCCAGGAATCCAAAACGGGAGATGGAAGGATCTGCTCTGGAGAGGCCTGAGGACCAGCGGAGGCTGGAACACCCAGAGTAAGGAGCTGTCCCAGAGCTGAGATCTGGGCTGGAAGCCTGGAAACAATGTCCAAGATGAAGTTGAGAATTGAAGTTCCAGAAGGAAGAAAACTGCAAGGCTCCCTGGGAGAAAAACTGCCCACGAGCCGCTTCTCCAGGAAAATCAGCACACAGACCACCCTCCCGCTCTCCCTTTATACCCTCCCCAGAGCCAGGCTAACTCGGCCCAGCAGCCCATCATCCCACCCGCGATGGTGACCATCTGTTATTACCCACCTTACTCAGCCTTGTTTTTGAAACAGAGTCTCACTAAGTCACTAATTCCAGGGTTCAGATGGAACCTCCCAGAGCACTGGGAATGCAGGTGTACACACCACACTGTGCTCTAGAGTTTCTTAAAGTACTTTACACATCCACTGCTTTTAATATATTTTATTTTAGGAAGTAACTGCAGCCTATACAGTTATTTTTGGCAGACGGTAAAATCAAATAAATGACCTAATTTCTTCTTATACAGAATTTAAATATTTATAATTTTTATTATCTTTTCACACAATTTTTGTGTTATGAAAAATTCTACCAAAAGGCCCTGAAGATCAGGTTAATGCAATAAAAAGGATTGTATAATTGTAAGATCTGTAGTACTTTCCACACGTGAACTCGTACAAGTGACATCTTATTGTAGCTTTGTTCTTGGCCTACAATACTGTGGGGGACAGCTGGCCGA
This sequence comes from Hydrochoerus hydrochaeris, assembly GCA_004027455.1. Lineage (NCBI taxonomy): Eukaryota > Metazoa > Chordata > Mammalia > Rodentia > Hydrochaeridae > Hydrochoerus > Hydrochoerus hydrochaeris. The sequence goes on from PVLA01013512.1 coordinate 17,463, forward strand.
CTCTCCTGGAACAGAGAGCAGTCACCCCTGCTTCTCTAACCCTGGCCTTGTCCCCAGGCACCGACATGCACAGAGCTGGCTGGGACTTTTCCTGACCCCTTCAGTGGGCTCTGAGCAATGTACACAGGGCTGGCTGAGGTGATGATGTGTAACCAGGTGAGGTGACAGTCACTGTTTCCCTGCCCCGTGATTCCCAAAATGTGTTTGAGCTGGGCAGGGTGCAAAGCGCCTGCTCTGGGGCTGTGAACTGGGTTCCAGCCTCGAGATGAGCAGCTGTGACCTCCCAGGGGACAGAACTCTGCACATCAGAGCTGAAGCCCCGGCCCGACACGGTAGATGCTGCCTCAGCTGCGTAATGCAGACTGGTCTCTCTGCACGTCCTTCCCTCTGCGGGTCGCAGAGGTGTTCTCAGGCCCCTCCTAGCCCAGCTCACAGCACTCACGTTTCCCGCCATCCTCACAGTGGCTCATCCTCAAACCACTCCCCACTCCATGAATTAGTGAAATCCGGGCTGGGCCCTGGGTGGAGCCTTTGTTCTGATGAGCCTTCATCCTGGCTGGACTTGGGACCACTTGGCTTCCCATAATGAGACATAGGTCTTAGTGTCTCTACCCTTGCTGTGAGTCCCAGTGGGAATGGGAGATTGGAATTCACTTATTGGAATTTCAGTAACATTTCCGTGGGATTACAAATATAAACCTCCTGGACTGTGATGAAGACAGCAAAGACTCTCTTCACCTGTCTCCTTGGAGCCTCAGCACTTAGTGCTACAGACAAGTCCAAACCTGCCTCACCTCCCTCTGAGGCTGGCAGAACCCCGAACTGGTGGCATCAACTGGGCTTTTCATAGTGGCTGTCATGGTGTAGGAAATGTTCCTCGCACTCCGAGCGCACGTCAGGAATGCTCTAGATGCTCACCTGGGCACGCTGGGAGGCTGAGATGAGAAGATCACGAGTGTGAGCCCTGCCTGAGAGACTTAGCAACTTAGTGAGGCCCTGTTTCCAAAGAAAAAGGAAGGAAGGAAATGGGGGCGGGGGAGGATGCAGCTCAGGGTGAAGGTCCTGAGTTCTGTGCCTGTTCCAATGAACATATATGAATGAATGAGTGACGAGTACTAGACACAGAGTTCTTAGAGAGGAGGAAACACACACTAGTAAGAAATTAATTTGCGCAGAGCCTAAATGAAGACAGATATAAGGAAAATTATAGAAAGACATCAAATATGGAACTTGGAAATCGGTGGAAATGCTAGTCAGTCTATTACAGCAAAAGACTTCCTTGAAAGGTGCCAGAGACCATGAGGTGCTGAGGTCTAGAGAGAGAAGGCTGGACACAGGCAGATGGGAGTCTGAGGTGGGCCGTGTGGGGACCTGTGTGTCTTGCTGGATTGTTCTCACCTTCCCCAGTGAGGACTGGCTCACCCTCTCTCCTTCCCTCACATTGCTGCAAATCCCAAGACATTTATATGTGGAATGTGTCTTCTAACTCATGCACGGTGACACCAGTCTCACTACCTCACTACCCGCTGTGATGGGGCCCAGAAGTGGCCTGCACTCCTCTCCTGGTGTGAAATGACCCTAGCATCTCATAGCCTGTTGCTCCAAGGGGACCTCTGAGTGAAATGAGTGGGCTCCGATGGTGGTTACTTTGAATAGGTGTGATGTGAGTGAAGCATAGAAAGAAAGAAATGTGTGCGGGAAATGATCGTTTTAATCTAACACTGCAGAAGGAAACTTGGTAGCTTGCAAAACAGAAGAATCATTAATCATTTGCATTTTTAAATCAGGTATCTATCGGCAGTTCCCATTCTGTGCCCCTCTAAGTGACTCCTCTGAGAGTCTCCCCCAAAACGCGAGCCTCTGCCTCGGGAGCTGGTTCACTCAGCGCAGGGAGGAACCTGTGCTTTGTTTGCCCAGCAGTAATGGACCTCGGCAAGAGAGCTCTGGGATATATTTTCTCAGATAATGGGAGCTGCTTCATAACAATTGATTGCTATAGGAAAAAGATAAAACCAGTCAATTATTTTTGGCTTTTCCATACCTAATAGTTGGCCGACTGTTTTCAAGTATGAGCTTTTCAGTTTTCAAACAGTCCCAATCTGTGTCTGGCAAAAAAAAAAAAAAAAAAAAAAATTCAATAGATATTTTTGAACTAATGAATTAACATATGAAAACATTATAAGAGATAATAAAATTAACCTTGATTAGTAAAAAACCCTAAAAGTTCAAATTTACCAGTATAAAATAAAGAATAATTAGCTGAATAAGTTAATTCTTCTGGCAAAAATGTATACATGTGGGGCCGGGGATTTAACTCAGTGGCGTAAATGCTTGCCTGGCAAGCACGAGGTCCTGAGTTTGATCTGTGGAACCAAAAAAAACAAACAAAAAGTATACATGTAACATATTGAAATATGCGTGTTATTTACACAGGATGAAAGGGTGGAAGGAAAATTGGACAAAATTTAAGTTGATGTTGTTCTGATTCATTAATGAATTCTGCTCTGGCATCTGTGGTTCTCGTCACCCCTTTTCTATGACTGGGTTTCTGTGAATTCATAAGAACATGCGACCGGGAACACCTCAGCTCCCTTGTGGTCTCCGGCCACGCCCTCGAGCCTTGGAACGCTGCCTAGTCCTCCTCCTGCACCCTCACCTCCCTCTTCACCAGGTCATGAACGTCCACGAGGACCTCGCAGGGTTCTGCATTGGACAGTGTTGGGGTGGCATCGACCTGACGGTCCTGCCGGGCAGCAGTGCACAGGTGCCCTCGCTAAACCGGACAGCGAAAGCCCCGTGTGGGGAAGATGACGGTGTGAAGAGCTCGGCACACTGGAGAAACATAGAGGGCTGGAATCAAAGAATCGAATGTGAGTCTGGTTTTGCTGCTCAAAATAAATCTCTTCACTTGTTGCAATTCACTGCTAGCTTATCAAAGATAATAAATAGTATCTGTCTACCTACCAACCGATGCCATTAGATTTTGGTAAAGAAAAAATGAGCCGGGGATGTAGCTTAGCACTGTAGCACCTGCCTGGCAACCGTGAGGCCCTGAGTTCAATTCCCAGCACAAAAGTAAAATGAAAACTTCAAATGAAAACATTCTCTACATTCCTGTGATGGGAAGTAGGAGTAATCCTGAGGACGCTAACATACTGCATCCACCTGTGACAGAAAAGAGAGGAGGCCTTCTTCCTACTCCACCACCTCCAACAGTTTCAGCCAGCGCTTCATGACAGCACCTGTCACAAGAGAACCTCGCAAGCAAACCTCAGTGCTGCGAGCAGGTCTGACCCATCAGGGATGCAGTATCATCCCGTGGTCCATTTTTACAGTGCTGAACCTGGTGATGCATAGATTTCACACTTTCAAATTAATGGACCATTAGAGAAGGTGGAATATTTGGACACAGATGGAGAAATCATCCAAAACTTATTCATCATTTGTAAAAGTCTGTCCAATTTTCAGAAGTAGATTTTTGTGTCTTGAGGGCATTGTCTGTTAGTAATGTCTAATTTTTCATTTAAAATAAATGTGTAGTCATTTCTACTAAGTACAAATTTTAATCAGGTGAATTTTTTCCTGGTGCTTTTGGGACTCAGACCTGGTCCTTCCATATGCCATGCACTACTACCAGGTCACAGCCCAGCTGCATGGCCTTCCACTTTGTTCCAGGGAAGAGGGTCAAATTCACTGAGTAAGATGCTTGAGAACCCTTCTCTCTCTGGGCATTTGGTACAAGAGCACAGCTCCCTAGACAAAGGACCGAGCCGAGCAACAGAGAAATTGGTTAATCACATTTATCACTACGCAAAGTCTCCTTCTAGAATGCTGAGGGATTGGGATCTGTCAGTAAATCTCCACGGGAAAAAAGCAATTTCAGTATGGCACATCTAATATTTATAGCATATGAGTTGGCACAAAAGTTGTTCCATGGAATCATTTTGAAAATCTATTATTGATTCACATATCCTTGCTATAAATTTTTTATCCTGGTAGACACACATCATTCTTTCCCTTTATAACTTTGACTGGGTGGGTGGAAAGTCTAATTCACGTGTGTGTGTGTGTGTGTGTGTGTGTCTTTTCATATGCATGACATCATTTCTATTTAATTTCTGGAGAAATGGACATACCCAGATCCCCCTGTCCTGCCCACTTCCCCCAGCACAGGTCATTTCCGAGCATCACCTGGCCATGCCTCGCACACAGTCGGTGACTCACTGCACTTCACAGGTGATGGGCTCTGCATGTGCATTGGGCACTGGGAAAACAGCAGAGGCTGGAAGGCCACTCACAGCTTCCCCTTCCCTCCGCCCTGGTGCAGGTCCTAGGGCCTGGGAAAGACTTCCTGACCTCCACTGGAGCAGGGTGTGTAAGATCTGCACCCGCCCAGGAGATGGCCCTGTCCATGGTTAGAGGCGAAGTGATTTGCATCTCTGCAGAGGCACAAACAAAAGCAAGGCCCTGTGAGGCCAGTACCTTCCCCTCATCACGCCTACTCCAAAGCAAGGACAACCCTCACCATTTCTTCAGATTGTCGTTTTCCTATAAAGGCTACTACGTCACACACAACTTCATGTATATGTTTGTGTGCCTTTCCCTTATTATTCTGCCTCTTGTCATAGGGGACTCAACCCTGGGGATGGAGTTTCCCTTCTGTTTCTCCAGCCATACGTAACAATTTGCAGCTTGTTAGTTGCTTTTTCCCCTCAGTCCCAGTGGATCATGGAACACAAAAAGAGCTGGTACTAGAAAATTGGTAAAACTGCTTTCAGAAAACTGAAATTTTCCATTCTTTCACTAAGCCATTTTTACTTTATCACTCACTGTGCATCTATTTACCATGATTCTTGTATAGATCCTGTCACATGAATATCGTAAATATCAGTTGCAGAAAGAATACCTGAGTCAGTTGCTCAAATAAATGCCAAACTAACATTCACAAATGCTTCCCGAGACCTTTGGAAAGCCAGGCAGAGGCAGGCCGCCTGCAGCATGATGAACACTTTCAATGTACAGCACGCTGGGAGCAGGCGGAGTGTGGCACAACTGATGACAAGTTTCATGTGCAGTTACCCACATGATAAAATCTTGCCACTGAGCAGTGCCCGTGGGCCTCTCCTCTGGTGCTACAATGACGGGTGGCACTGCCGAGAAGCCGGTGGTGCTGTTTCAGGTCTAGATTAATAGCCAATCAACTCGGTCCAGGTGTTACACCCTCATTTACACCCATGCACACCTACTGTTTATTTCCAGCAGAATGGGTTTTGCTCTGATCAATAAATGCATCAGCCAAGTTGTTTATCTTGTTAGGGAAGTGAAAGCGGTGAGAGGGGTACATCTGTTTGCATGTCAGGTAACGTCTGAGGTAATGAATCCTCTCCAATGAGATAAACAGCACACCTGCCTTTGTCCTTCAGCCTGTGCTGCAGAGGAAGGGGAGCGTTCGCGCTTCGCAAAACGTCCTGAGCCTAAGCTCCAAATTCATCTGCGTAGCACTTTCAGCTCTGTAACAGTGGCCCTGCTGCACAACATACATCTAAGATTCTGCCTTTTTATCCATGTAATTAATGCACTTACACATGCAGGAAAATATGGTGGAAAGGTTGTTTTAAAAGGTAGTCTGTACAAGATGTTTGCCTACCTAACTGCAAAACCTCTTTGCAAGAGTAAATATTGCCTGTTAGCCTTTACCATAGCAGCACTTAATAAAAATATATGAGGAACATAAAATGCAAAGTGTGAATGAATACATGCATGGTGACCTACGCACCTTTTTAATGCTTTGTGCAGGGGTCCTAGTGCTGTTCCCACTGAAATGAATACAGAGGGTAACCATGACTCAGCCTACAGAGGACAAGGGGTAAAGAGACGTTTTGAAAGATCTAGAAAGTCCCTGTGAGGAAGTTATTTTGAAAGTAAAAATATGAAGATGATGTCTCAGCTGCTTGATGGATCGGGCAAGCTATCTCTGGGTGGACTGAGTGACTGTGTTTCATCAGGCCTGTGTCCGGTGACAGAATTGGATGTGATAAATAGGTCCTGTCACTCTGATTTGTAGTCACTGGCTGAATTGCTGGCATTCATCTTCCTTTCCACTTGGCACTGATTGGCCGTGTGTCACTGTCACTTGAGCTCTGCAGTCATCGGTGTTGTCCTGGGACAGTGCTTTGGATCAGGGGGCCAGGTGCAGTCTTCCTGTTGGGCCCAAGGTCCAGTTTTCAGAATCACTGGCACCAAGCCGAGGTGGACAGGCCATCAGCATCTGCGCAGTGACCGGAAGGCCGTCCCTGGGGCTGGCCTCCCTCCGGCCATGACTTTGGGATTTGATGACTCAGTAGAATTTCAAAAGTTCAGGTAAATCTGAGGCCATAGTTAAATTATTCCACTAGTTAAAAGGCATTTTTTTTAACATTCTGTGGTCTTAAATCCTTTAATAAACTCCCACCAACCTATTAACTTTGTTAAATGGTATCTTTAATATTGCTGCTTCTCTCACGTGATTCATTCTCTATGGGGGTCCAACTTGTATATGTAACTTCTTAGTAAAAGCTTCCCTTTGAGAAGTAAAAATTCAACATTCGTAAAATGAAACTTATTTGTCAATCAACAATAGTCATTCCACCAACCTCCCATTGGCTCAGAGCTAATAACCCCTGCCCCACCTTGGGGGCCTATCCGCATCTTTGCCGTCATCTTCCTCACTGATGACACGACCACGTTTCCTCTCCATTCCCTCACTGCACTTCTTGGACATTCGCCCAGATCACCCCATGTCTGTGTCCTATTGAAATCATCTTGCTCCACAGCTTTTACCTTTTAAAATCTGTTGCAGAGACCACCTCGCACCCTAACGGTGGTGTCCTCACACCCGATTTCTCCTCAACACTCTCAGAATAAATACACCCCCAACCCCCCCCCACACACACACAAACATGCACAATATCACCAGAGCATCTTTCTGTTTAAAACTCTTTAATGCCAGCCTAGATCTGCCGAGTGAAGAGCAGCTCTGAGGCCGGGGAGGAAGCGCTTCAGGACCTCCTTCCTCTCTTCTCTCACTCGGCTTTCCATGACACTCCTGAGATCCTGGAGACATCAGCATTACGGAGGAAAGGCTGACTTTGGCTCCTGGTTCAGGGGCTCCAGTCCAAGCCTGGGGAGACCCATGGTTGGGGCGTCTGTTGGGCAGGATGAAGGCAGGGCTAGCCAGCTGAGGTGGCACAGTCGGCTCATCTCATGACCATAAAGACAAAGAAGCAAAGCTAGGAGCCAGGGCCCCACAGGCCCCCCTCCGTGACCCAAGGCCTCCTCCAGATCTGCACCCCCAATCACCTCACCCATGACCCCGTCAACACAAGACCTCAAGGGGACAGAGCACCACAGCGCCTAGCGCCCTGTGCTTCAGGAACCAGAGTGCTGCCGTGGTTTTGTGATGTGAAATCTCTGCTTATTCTCCATCCTCTCACTCTAACGGATAATTTGCAATCACAGTGTCAAGCATTTTCAAAGCGTAGCCCTGATCTACTTTGGAACAGAATTATTCCTGCTTTGGCAAAAGGCCCCACTGTGTTTGTACCATGGACAAACCACACACACATAAAGTTTATATTGACTACCATATGTGTCCCCAATGAGCCAGTAATCATGCTGAGGAATTTCAGAGCTAGACATGAAATATATAGTAGGTAAGAAATAATTCGCATCAATAAAGCTCTCTCATGCTTATACGACTATTCTGTATAAACTAATAAGATTTATTAAGCTTTATATTTGACAAAAAAAGTCCTCCTTACTTTATAGAAAATGAGGTAGCAATTAAAATTGCTGACATAGCTTTTCAAGGCCCCCAATTATGGAGTGAACCAGGATCAAACCCATGAATTCTGTTTTCCAGCTCTGTTTTTTTCAGTCAGTAACATGTACAGAAAAGGAAAATAGAAAACACAATGGAATAACTGTCTCTTCGCACCTCCAGCTTATCAGAGTGTAGAAATAAACAGGGAAAGAGCTTCCTCCTCGCAGATCCCTGTGTGGCCGCTGGGGAGTTCGAGCCCTGGAACCCAAGGGGAGCAGGCCACCGCAGTCATTGCGTTCCTGGGATGCGGTCCCTCATTTACAGTTTTCTTTGAACTCGACACCACCTGAGTTTTCCACTCAGCAACCACTCATGACTGTTCCCCTCCCTCCTAAGCTGCCAAGGTTACAGCCTCCTGTGAGGGAGAATTGTGTTTTTATCTTGAAATAAATTCCATCTCAAAATAAGCACAGAGAAAGGCTGACAGGCAGGCCCACCAGCCCTGGTCCTCCAGGTGAGTGTCCGCCTCTGGCCTGGCCAGCGGGGCGCGGCCGCCTCTGGTAACCAACGACGGCCCCTCCACTGAGGGAGGAAGCGGCCCATCCCAACCTCAGTCACCTACAAATGACTCCTAGGAAGAAAGAATCACACCCAGTCTCTTGGGATTTGCCAGTCCTCATTCAGCCTTCAGTTATTCATTCTTGAATCAAAACTGTGCGTCTCCTGCATGGCCATCATTAGGACAGGCACAAGGGTAATCTCCAGCCAGGGGAGACCCGGGCGCTGTGTCGGGGAGACTTCCTGGAGGGAGGATGTGTGCTTTGGCTCCTTTGTGAGTGAGGAAGCCAGAGGTGGTGTGTGAGAAGCAGGCTGCTGTTGAAAGCACCGGTTCCCAGCCCTGAGGGCAGCTCGGTTCTGCTGGAACCCGAGAGTCATCTGGAGAACCTGCCTCGGGGTCATGAAGAGGTGGGGTCCACGGGACCCAATGGTGACGTGGTGGGGGAGCCCCGAAGCAGGCTTGGCTCTCTTACGGGGTGCCTGGCTGCTGCGCTTGCCTCAGGTGCCCTGGTTTGGGTGGAGTGTACTTTTGGATGTTTTCTGGATAAGTGCCTGAAGGACCCTTGGTGGGGAGGCTGGAAGGGTGTCTGAAAACATCTCCTCCGTGTAAACTGCTGCCCGGGGAGAAACCCCCTGGGCGTCAGGCTCAGGGCTACCTCCTGTCCCCCGTCCCTCTCTCACTGATGTTCCTGTGCGCTGGACTCCGGTAGTTGCCTCCAGGGGACTCAACCTGTAAGGTCAGCACTGCCTCTTCCCCTCCCAGCCTCGCAGCCAGCCGGTCACTGTCACCACACCGGTCACTGTCACCACACCCCCATCCTGTCACCTTCAAAACATGAGGTCCTCACGGCTATAAGCCACTGAGATCTCCAGACCACCCGTGTGCTTCTGCAACTTTTCTTCAATTATTTGCTTCTAATATTTTGTAAGTGTATTAATGAAGCAATTTAATACATTAATTTAAAAATAAAAATAAGCAAATACAAGTTATTAATAAAATTAAATAAATCTATAAGTAAATAAAATGTTAATAAAATTAAATAAGTAGTAAATAAGTTGTTAAGAAAATTAAATCTATAAGTAAATAAAAGCATAATTAAGCCAGGCATGGTAGCACATGCCTAGAGTCCCAGCTACTCCAGAGACTGAGACAGGAGGATTTCTTAAGCCCATGAACTTGGGGTCAGGCTCAACAATATAGTGAGACACCGCACCAAGGAATACATAAAGATACATGTTGTCAGGCTAATATATTTAATATAATAATATGATTCACACTATATCATTCAAGATGTATATTTAATGTTTTTACAGATGTAAAATACACATTTCTAAATCAAAGAACAGTAGAAAGGTCCAAAAGTTAATTTTTTCTTCACAACATTCTGTGAAAAGTCAGGCTGAGGTGCTGCCATCTCTACTTTCTACATCACCTCAAAATTTAGTTCATCACAGCCAAGAAAAACTTCTAACTAATTCTATTACTACCTCTAGGAAAAACAACTTAGTTTTCAATAGATTGATGATGAATTACTACTCAAATAATGGCCAGCAAGCCTATGGATTATCTTTCTTTAAAAATACTTTACAAAAACTCTGCAGTACACACACACACACACACACACACACACATGTGCATAGATCTATTTGGAGGGCGGGCCCCGGGATCAGGTCCAGGGCCTCCCACGAGCCGGGTGAGTGATCTGTAGCCTAGCTGTGCCCCAGCCCCATTCACGTTAATTTCTTTTCTTTTTTAATTTTATCTTAAAGAGAAAAATAAACAAAACAAGTTTCAAAACAGGGTAGGACAATTACAATACTTGATACTTTGCATATTGGTGTCTTGTATTTACTCAGCATACAGGACATGGGCTTGATATCTTGTCTAAATAATATTAGCACAAAACACTCTTTTCAAGCAACAAACAGCAGCTAGCTGTGTAACTACCTTAACTATCTTGTATATACACATATTTTCTTTTCCCATTCTTCCTTTCCCCATCACAGTTTGTCTTTTGTTTTGAAGTTTCTTCTCATTTCACATTATCTATTTTACTCTTTTTTTATTTTACAGAGAAAAAAGAAAAAAAAAACAGAAAAATCAAGATGCAAACAAACCTAAAAAAACAACACAATCAAAATGACAGCAACAACAGTAAAAAAACCCAACAATAGTGAGAGAGTCTTTCAAAACACGATGATAGGCATCTAACAAGAGCTGTGATGCTGCACATCCTCATCTTCAGCATAGTTGCTCAGGCTGCCGGATAAAAGAATAAAACAAAGCGGTAAAACCCAGCAAAATGTCAGCCAGGAAGATTCAAACACAGGTTCTCCCAGGAGGAGGAAAGAACCTGACTCAGCGGGTGAGGTGGCTCCAGCGCCCCAGGGTACCACAGTGGGTGTTTAAACCCCCACCACACCCTGCCGCCCCTCGGGCAGTGGAGTCTCTGCCTCGTGACCCTGTCCTCCACCACCGGACATGCCTGCTTCACCACTGTGGGCACTGAGGCCAGGGAAGGAGAGACAGGAAGGCGGGTGACAGAGGGGACACTGCTCCTCTCCCTTCCCACCATCTAAGCAAGTCCCACAGCCACGCCTGGTTCCCAGGAGCCAGGAAAATGGTTCCAGCCAGTGCTTAGTGCTGGGCCCTAGGGAGCACCCTGGGTGACCCTGCATGAAAATGCGATGAAAACTGCATGGTGAACAAGTGTGTCACACTTTGTTCTGAACAAGAGAAGCACAGCAGAACATTCTCCACCTACACAAGTCTCTGTTTTTAAAGAGGAAATGGTGCTGGCTTTTCCTATGCACAGTGGGCCACCCAGGCCAGCTTTGAACAGGGGTTCGGCCTGTTTTGGCCTAGCTGCCCACACAACAAAGCAACCATCTGTATACAAGATGTGAGAACCCAAGCACTGTGTTGGTTGGCTGGATAGGAGATACCCAACCAGATGGAAACTGCAGAAAGATGATTACATATGTCACAAAGGAGGGTGAGGTGGAGGTTTTCTTAGCTTATATATTTTGGGACTTGTATATTAACATCTTTTCTCACCAATCTGTGGAAATTAACACCCAAGACATAGGAGAAATGCGGTGTAGTAACGCATGTGAACAGTAAGGGGCACCAGGGCCACGTGTTGGCACCACATTTAAACTGTGAATTAATTGGCTATCGGACCTCAAGCAGCCTTCAGCATGAAGCCATTACTACCTGGCAAACATTTCCCCAGACTAAGTCCTCGGAGGGCTGGCTGAGCTACACCAAAACTACTGCCTCATTGTTATCAAGCATGTTGTTGTTTAGACATTTCACATCAAGTAATTCCACAACATCTTATTGCATTTCAATAAATTCAGACAAAAACTTCTTAGTCTAACTTGAGAACCCTAAAGAATGTAACTATACTTGTACCTGCAAGACGTTGTCTGGATTGAAGGGAGTGAATATTGGACTGAACGATTCTGTGTGTCTTGTCCATTCTACTTCCTGTTTCCACTCCTCAGAAGTCAGATTCAAATCGAAATCAAGGGACTTTAAGAGAAAGGCGATCACCACCTGAGCGCACCCGGGAGCTCCTGGTCCCCCCTCCGCACCCCACCAGGGCGCACCCCACCAGGGCCGGACAGCGCTGCTCCCAGCAGGCGGGGACGGTGGCCTAGGACCCGCAGCGCATCCCTCAGGGGCTCCCCTGGAGCACTCAGCCCATAGCTTCACATGGTGCTCCACACAACCCACAGGAGACTTGGAAGCGGCGGGCATGATTTTCATCTAAAATCCAAGGAAACCAAGGTTTGGAGAGGTGGGCGGACTTGCCCTGAGCCATCCTGCCAACAGGTATTGGAGCCAAACATTTAATTAAAGCGTTTGATCCCTGTTCCTACTTCTAGTGTGTAATCAGCACCCTGATTATTCCCAAACTAGTGCACAGAGAGGGATTTTTCTAATGTCTGTACTTCTTTCCTAACAATCTTGAAGAAATTGGTGCCAAGTCAGCTCTCTGGAGAGGAGACATAATGTGGTACCATTGGGATTTGCCCCGATTTCATGTGATTGCTTTAAAGGGAAAAGGTGACTGGCGGCAGCCTTGGGGTGGGGACCTTACCCACAGCTGCACTTGCACAGCTTGCTTCGGGTGTCAGAATCCATCTCATTTCACCCACCCACTGAGTTCCCCCAGGTGCTCAGCGGGTCAGAGGGTGGCCGAGAGTTTCTGACTGGGACCCCCTCACTGAGGCCGTCCGTGGCCGACACAGCCTGAGATCCCGGGACATCCAAATGCAGTGCTTTGTGTCACTTACCCATCCACAGATAGCTACGTAATGGCTTAGAGGACAAGATGGTAACATGGAATTGGAATCAGAACTCGACGCTTGCAAGTTTGTGAGTGAAAGGAGTGGGCGCAGAGGAAGGGAAGAACGTCCTCCCAGGGGCACAGCTTTGTTATTTTCCTACCAATATATGCCGTGAGTATAACGGAGATTTCCTAGGGTTCAATACTTCACTGATTCCTGAAACTACAACTGGATTAATGATACAACTCTTGGCACTAGTAAATTATTTGGGTTTACATATTTTACCTCTTGGTACTAAGTGTTCTAAAAGCTCTGACTGTTAAAAATATAAGCAAAATCTGACCTGAGTTGGATTTTGGTGGTAGATTCAGTTATGTAGGAAGCGCAGCCCAACACTGGAATGTGTCACCTTGGAAATGAGTGCCATGAGCCATAGGCGCTCAGAACTTCAGCGATGGGTAGGAACTGGGGGAACTTGCGTCCCCTTGAGCTGTAATGTAAGAGCAGCCTGAGAATCGTGGCTTTCTTCTGCTCCCAAGCCCTCCTGTGCACGCCCAGGGTCCTCTGGCTTTAACCGTATTCCCTGCCCTGGGAGGAACCCCCAAGGCTTGCAGGGTGATGGCTTTGATGCGCCAGGGCAGGAAAGATCAGGGTGCTGCTGCCTCCAGCTCCAAGAACTTCAAACATCTCAGGAGCAGCGGTGCTACAGGGAGTCAATCTCCAGCTGGCTCTGCAGGGCCAGCTGGATCGATAGCATCATATTAATAATGACAACAATATTGATTACAGCAGTGACAAAGAGGAAGTATCAAGTCTATAAAAGCGGAGTGGTCATTTTCATGCCTATCTCGTTATACATCAGTTTTAGAAATACAAACACATCCTAAGTGCCCCATCTATGGAATGCAAGGATCGAACCAAAGAGCGCAGGAAGGCGGTCACTAAACTGAGCCTGAGGGCAGGTCGATAGCAGTGGTCACAAAGCGTAAGCAAATATAAGGAGCGCAGACAACGTGGCCTTGCCCAGAGGATGTTGTACACGAATGAACAACGGCCGTAAGTAGCAATGATGGCCCTTAATGTGTAAGTAATAGCAGTGACAGCCACTAAGTGTTGGCGCTTCGTGTGCTTTCACTCATCCACCCTTCTAACAGTGTCACTGTCATCGTCATCTTAGAGGTGGACACTCAGACAGGGACTGTGCATGGTGCGGTGTGAATGATCACACACACACACACACCCTGCACGATCAGTTTCTGTGAATATCTGTAAACTTATGAGGAACACGTGCTCCTAGCACGCCATGAAGACGTCCTAGTGTAGGGAGTAGACACGATGCATATTTTAGGGCTCTGCTAACTCAGACCCCTGTGTGCCCATTGTGTACAGGAAGCTGCTCTTGAATACTGGCTGTTGGAGAGGGTGCGCTGGAAGGGACCAAAGGCGCTGTAAAATGAAAAACGCATCACGTACACAGCTAGTGGGAGGTAGGCCAGCGCACATGCATAATTCTGCTTGTATAAATGAGGAGACAGAAACGCATCCTGGTGTGACTTCAGTGTTACCTTTGGGAAGCTTTTTACTAAGAACTCGGTGAAAATGCAGTCTTTCTAGCTATTTCTACTCAGATTTCAATCGGCTTTCATCTTTTGGATCCACATGACCCCAGGTCTTTGCTCAGTCCCAGGTGGTCACATACTGTGCTGTAGGCATCTGAAAAGTTGCTCTTCGTGCCTGACATTTACTGTGCATTGTGGAGACCGTCTCGTGCAGCTGAGACTTTGAATCCTGACTGTACATGGGTCTGAGTCCTTGCACTCTGCCCTTGGGGGCCCTTGGGGGCCCTTGGGGGTCTTGATCATTATCAAGGACACCATGCATATTTCTTATGAAGTTTTAATTTCTTGTGTCTTGTCCGCTAACTAGAGAGTGCTTTATGTAATAGTGAGTCTTCAGGAGGAAAACAACAGTTGGTGGGCACACATTGATTCTTATCTGCCAGGCACACAATATGACCCAAAGCTTTTTTTGAAGTGCTTTTCAAACACTGATTTATTTCATCTTCCTAGCAAGCCAATAAAACAGGTACTATTATTGTTGCCATCTTACACATGAGAGAGCTGGGGTGCAGAGAAATTAAAGAAATAAATGTCTACACAGGAGCTAGATTTTCACAGGTGTTATTAAGATTTAATTGGTAGAAGAAAATAACTCTTAAGTGGAAATGATGCATCCAGAGCTTCCTAGAGAGTCCCACTTAAAGGACATTATCCACTAGGACAGCGTCTCTCCTACAACAAAGGAAAGGGGTGGTGGCAGACAGCATTGAGACCAGCAAGCTGCCCTGAAGCCACTGGGAGGGAGCCCCTTCTCCTGGGGCCTCCCAAGCCATGATTCTTTATGCCCAAGTTTCCCAGGTGCCCCTGTTCTGGAGTCCATCCCAGGCCTGCCCCTGTGTGTGCATGCCCTCAGAGCTTACACTTAACAAACACCTGATGATGGAATTGGGGACTATGCTTGGCCTCCAGGGGGAAAGCAATGCAGTTGTAATTAAGATGTGCAGACAGTCCGGATGTGTCAGCACCTTCAGCCCAGGGAGGGAGGGGTTATGTAGCACTAAGGTTAGGCAAATCTAGGAAAGAATATTCACCCAGCAGCCCGCTTTGTACCAGCTCATACTTGCTGCAGCTTCTTGAAATATCTTGAACTAGAAACAGTGTAAGTGTTTGAGGAAGCATTTATTTTTAGAATCCTTAATACATGACTTATTTTTAATTAGCACATCTGCACTGACCTTTGATAGTAAATGCTGGTATGCACTAGAACTCGAGGCTCACACAGGTTATGAGGACTCAGTGGGAGATGCAGGCTCCTGAGTAGAAATGGCACCTTCAGATCAAGCCTGAGGAACTACATGGAAGAAGGCAGAGTTCACCGGGACTAATATGTTACAAACATTAAGCTGCTGTGATGGAATTTTCCTCGTGTGGTACAGGTCTAGTGGTACACTTCCATCTCTGAGGCTGACCTTGAGGATTGTCTGCAAAGAGCAATGACCGGGGAGAGAGTGGTACAGTGCACACTTTTCCAGGATGAGAGATACGAGGTTTGGGTTTTGGGGAAGGTGGTCCCTTCCTTGACATTCTCTGGACACCTAGACACCAGGCTCTGCTCTGGAAAGAAGAGATTCTTCCAGGGAAGGGAAGATTCTTCAGTGCTGGGAGAGGAGGAAGGACTGACAAAGGGAAGAAGAGAATGTTGAAGGTTTGTTTTCATTTTTTGTTACTAGATTCAACTCAGGGTGCCTGCATAGATAAAGAGAGGGAAACACAAAGCACTGACTACCTTCTTGAGTCTATAGAAGATGGTTTTGGATATTAGTTTTCCTTGGAATGGTGTGAAGCATATAGAAGTTTCAGACGCGATTAATACATCCTGGCTACCTACCTGAGGAGCTTCTGCATGGAGCATTCTGTCCAGGAGGCCCACACACAGAAGAGTCCCTGCTGTGGATGTGAGGAGGTGACCACCTCTCAAAGACCACCCAACATGCTGTGCTAGGACTGCACAGTCAACAAGGGCGGCTGAGCCCAAGGAGCCAGGAGAGTCCCTGGGCTGTGTCTCAGGGCAGAGGAGAAGAAGCTAGTTGTAGATTTCCCAATACTCGTCACTGTTACAGCCTGAAAGATGCCCTAGCTCTTCTGTAGCTGGGAATGAAATAGACCAGCCCTCCCAGGAACTGTCAACAAAACTTCAACTCCTCCTTGTAACATGCCGTGTGTAACCTGGCCCTCAATCCAACCTAATCATGCATTTAAAAAGATAGAACTTGACAGAAAACCAAGAGAGACAAAGATGAAGTCGAGGCACTTTTCCGTGAGTTTACTCTCTACCACCCTCTGTTTTCTTGCCATTTTTCTGTATGTGATTCGGTTTTGTGTTTATTTTGTTTATTTACCCATCACTCATTATAATACGTGGGTGTACTTTTATTTAGTCAGTGCTGTATTCCCAGCACTTAGAAAGTGGCTTGATACCTACAGGTGCTCCAGAAGCTTTGCTGCATGAAAGAATGGTCACAGTGTTTTATCCACTCCGTGACTGCTCTGGCATCTTAGAGATCTGAGCTGTCGCTTCAGGCTGGTGATGGAAGAAACACTTTATGGAGGGTACTGGGCCAGGCAGGACTCTTGGGCAGAAACAAAATGATGAAGGGCAGGAGGAAGTGGTGGAGAAGGAGGAGGAGGAGCAAAGCACATTTGTTTGACTCTAATGTATATTGGGGGAGGATGCATTGAGATGTCACAGATTAGGAAAAACCGGAAGAGAGGTTAGAAGAGGGCCATGAATTCCAGCAGTGTATTACAACGTTTTAGTACCATGATTGCCATCAGTGCTAATGAGAATGATAATCAACTGAACAAAATAAGAGAAAACAAACAGGCTAATTTCATATGTTTTAATGTGCTGGCTTGAAACCTAGTCAGCACTATTATGTATCATTCCATAAAATGAAACGTG
The DNA here is from genome assembly GCA_004027455.1 of Hydrochoerus hydrochaeris. Taxonomy (NCBI): domain Eukaryota; kingdom Metazoa; phylum Chordata; class Mammalia; order Rodentia; family Hydrochaeridae; genus Hydrochoerus; species Hydrochoerus hydrochaeris. Next base: position 34,642 of record PVLA01013512.1, read on the forward strand.
TGGCCAAATTTATGAGACAAAGGTGGGATGAGTTATAGAACATCTCATGTCCAGAGCTGGAATATTTAATTTCAGTTCCCTACTAGAGATGGATTTGAAATCTTAAAAGGCTTACAAAGGTCAAAATCAAAGGGAATCATCTAAAGATGAGACCCAGAAAGAAAGACTTTTAAAAAAAATATTGACAAAGATGTTTTTAACCTAGCTGATATACATTAGTTGTGAATAAAATTATTTTTAATATACAAATGATAAACATTTATAAAGGTTAGTAAGGAAATTTCTAGAATCATCCCTTATATTTGATACTGAGAAACATAAATGGGATTTGTGCTTTTTAATATCATTTTTACCTCTAATAATGTATTTCTGTTATTTGTATTATCATTAATTTACTTTTTTTAAAAGAATTTCTTAAGAATTCTTCAAATATTTCTTAAAATTTCATCAAATCAAAATTTAACATTCCCCAAAAGCAGGCAAGAGCTATGTATTTTTTTGCAGTCTACTCGGTTGTGAGTGCTAATTGGTTTCTGAACTGAATTAATAAAATACAAATTGTTCAAGCTTATCATAAATGTTTCATTGGGTATTGTGGAAACAATAAAAGAAAGGGTAGAACAAGGAAAGTGTCAAAAATCATACTTTGAAGACTGAGTTTTTAGTGACAAATCTCATATGGATGTAGACAACCTTGAAGCTGCAAGGAAAGCAAAATATCTAACATTTCCCTTTTCACAAATCAAAAGTTTTAACTCTGGGAAGATTTCTCCAGAATTCAATGACTATGAAAAATTGACATGGACTCCAATTAATTATTCATCTGGAAAAAAAATCCCTGGGAGAAATCAACAAAAATCAAGCTGCAAACACACAGAAGAAAGTGGTCTAAGGGCAAACATAAACTACGCTTCTGCTGTCAGAGTTGTCTGACTTCCTCCTAGGAGATGAATTAAAACTGATAGATGGGAGGTGCAGGACCCTCCTCGATGTCTTGGCTTTTCTTGGATTTGTCATTGCTTCCCACATCTCTCTCCTTCTTTTCCTGCATACAAAACTACTCCAAAATGTTCACTCTATTTTTAACCAAAATGCACACAGTCCTATTTGAAATAAAGCACGGCAGGGATGGGCATCGCTGGCTCTGGTCAGGGGACCTTTGGGGCTGAGGGTGAAGACTTCTCACTGTCAGTCTCGGGTTGCTTACTCAGAACCTTTGCTCTTGAGACCTAAAAATAACAACAACCCTGGAGGAAGCAGAGGCCCAGATTGGGAAGCTCTGCTCCAGTGGGGTCCGGAGGGGAAGAGGGTCAGAGAAACGAGACCCAGGCAGCTCCATGTGAGCTCTGCAGGCAGCAGGAAGGCACCTGGGGACCATCACAGCTCGCCCATGACAGGGGCAGGGCCTTGTCCTTTTGTTCAGCTGAGCACTGTTCTCTAGGCAGCCAAGGTGTACCCCATGGCTGACTTCCTGAGGGGAGACCTAACACCACAGGAGCTTGAAAAGGCGCCCCCTGTACTACACATCAGAGAGCCAGGGACCCCGAGAAGCTCCAATCCCCACTCCTCACAACGTGGTCACAGCATCGCCCTGATCAGTCTACCCGTCACTTTTAATATCTGAAGTGACTCGGTTTAGCCGTCGGACTGGACACTGGAGCTATTGTGCCAAATTGTATCTTTCCATGTCAGAAACCAATTCCTCTCTGTTCTAGCTAGCTTATTGTTTTTAGGAATTCCTTTAAAAAATAGAAAGGATGGAAGAAAGCAAAGGGAAGGGAAGGGAAGGGAGGGGAGGGGAGGGGAGAGGAGGGGCGGGGAGGGAGGGG
>PVLA01013513.1:0-36435 GCA_004027455.1 Hydrochoerus hydrochaeris
TTATTACCCCAGAGTTTCCCAGTATTGTTACAGAAGGGAGAACAACTGATTACAACAAATATGACATCTGGCTAAAAAGTAGTAAAATTGCAAATAAATTTTTATAAATAGCATCAAGCACAGTTTAGAAACTGACAAACTGTGGTAACTATTGATTTTGTACTTTAGACCATAGGAGCAAAATCTATCCTTACATAGTTTAACCAGTGGTAAATAAGGAGTTTGTATGAAAAGTGCTTTCCCTTGATAGAGTGGTTTTATTTGGTGGTAGAGAAATTCAGGAAAGACAGTATATAAAACAAAGATAATTGGAATGGAAGTGGAAGCAAGGCTAGAGAACAAAAGATGGTTATACAAGGATTGGTAAACTAGAGAATGGGGTAGTAAAGAAAGAATGAAAGAATATTTAAGGGGCTACTTCAACTTGGTCTATGGGTTTGAGGAATGTGATTATTTTTCTCTGGCTGGAGTTCTCCCCCGTCATTTAGAAAGGACAGAAGAAAAGAAAGAAAGAAGAGAGAAAGAAAGAGAAGAGAGAGAAAAGAGAGAAAATGACAAGACAAAGAAACAAAATGCAACCTGAGACCTCCAGCACACCTAGAACAAATCCATGACAAAAAAAAGAGAGAAGAAACAAAAGGAAAAATGAGAGGAAAGGGATCAAATACTGAGTCCCAGATTTTTCCTGAGCTCTTTCCTTTCTGAGGTGTAGTTGGAGTGCACAGATTCCTGTACTGATTCCCGATTCTCCTGGAAGTGCGGTTGCAGAGACCTGGATTTATCATTGCATGCAATACTTCTATGCCTCTAGTTCCACTTGTCCATCATCTGCTCCTTATTCAGGATCCTATTGTGTTGCTGATATTCCCAAGGTCTCGGGGCTAGTCCTCTCACCAGCTGTACCATCCTGAGTCACTGGAGGAAAAGTTACACCTGCTTCCTTTTGGATTGTATTTAAATGGAATACCTTATTCCATTTCTCCACTCTCTGCCTGTAGAGTGCTCTTATAGGTAAAGTTAATTTCTTTTAATGAACCTTTATTTGAATCTTCTTTCTTTTTACTCAGTCACTTTTTTGGTTTTATTTGGAGAATTTAATTTATGTTCAAGATAAATATTCATAGGGAAGTCTTCCAAGAGCCATTTTGTAACCTATTCTTGTAACTTTTCTTTCATCTTATGTAGCTTCTTTCTTTTTTCCTTTCTTCATTTCTTTTCTTTCTTTCTTTCTCTTAGTTTTCCTTTGTGATTAAGAAAGTTATTCTAGTGGTATGTTTTGGTTTGTTGCTTTTTTAAGGTTTATTCTCTATTTGTACACATTTTTATGCATATTGATTATATTCATCAGAAGGAACTTGCACCTGTACATAATGTATATTATTTTTTATTGCTTGTTATGTTTCATTTATCTGTTATAAAATGTTTGCTTTCACTTCATGTTGAGAATTATAGCAAAAATCTTTTGACTCTAACAAACTAGTTTCAAATGAGAGCAATTTAGCATAACCATAAAGAAAAGAAGTTAACCTTGTAAGAAAACTACACTTGTGCTCTATTCCTCCCCATTTTTGAAATCTCATTTAACATAAGCCACATTGCTCATCTCTAATATATTGTCAGTTATTACAAGTTTTATATGTGCTATATTTTAGACTTTATTCTAAAGATCTGCACAGTTTATGTACCATATTTACAATTTTTTCCCTTTTTGTCATGCATTTTCCAGCCTTTCCTTCCTCCTCCCTCCATCTTTTGATTCTCTTCCCATTTGAGAAAGATCTACCTCCCTACTTCTTCTTATCCTTTATTTTGTTTTTTATTTATACTTATATAAGAGAAACCTTGTGATATTTAGCCTTGTGTACCCAATTATTTAGGAAAGATTCCTCATCCTCTCCATGGTTGAGTTCTTCATGACTAAGATGAGATAAATTTTACTTGTCCAAATTTGCTGAGGCTCAATAAAATAACATCCAAAATAAATCAGCATACACATTGTCCTAATTTAAGGACTCAGGACATCTAACTCTTTTTTCTCCTTATTGTTATACAACCAAAGTACTGACAAGTCTAATTATTGCTTTTGAAACAGGCTAAACTCTTCATAGATGCCCTGTTAAAAATCAAAGTTTGGAGTTGGCACCATTCACTCACCATGGGGAAGAGAAGCAGATACCAGCCTCTTCCTGTGAATTGGTACCATGTGGAGACTGCAAGGAGGAGAACAAGAAGCCAGTAACTTCCTGTTAGTCAGTGTCATGCATGGTACATGAGAAGGAGAACAAAAAACAGCTACTTCTTGTGAGTCAGTGCCATATGGAGGCTATGGAGGATAACAAGAAGCCAGCCACTACCTGAAAGTCACTGACATGGGCAGGTCACAAGGAGGAGAACCAGACGCAGATCCCTTCTGCACCCATAGGTGGGGAGACAAGAAGAGCCAAGCCCACCCTCCCACCCCCTCCACACATCAGTGACCAGCTGATCTGAAGAAACACAGGCTGAGATGATAGTTATTGAAGTAAAATACAATGTAATCCTTATAGTGTTTAGTATTTCACTGACTTTGCAGGCCTAAAGCTAGTAGTCTGATCATATTTTTAGAGGATAACAGTACACAATATAGCTCTTACCACCCACTGGCCTGCAGGACGACCACAATGCCTCACCATAGTGAAGGCCACCATGCCGTGATTGCGCCCTATCACCTTCCCCCAGCCTACCGGCCCAGAGGACGACCACCGCACCCCACTCCAGCTTGGGCTTCCAAGCCCCAACTGTGCCACAGTACGCTCCCCCACCATGCACGCTGGCCCAGAAGATGACTTCCATGGCCCATCACGGCTCAGGCCACCATGCCCTGCCTGTGCCCCAACACACTCCTCTTGTGCACAGGTATGGAGGATGACTGCCATTCCCCACCCTAGCTCTGACCACCATCACACCTGGGACCCAGCATGCTCCTCCCATGTACCAACCCAAAGGACTACTGCACCCACCCTGCCTTGGTCCACTGCCTTTGGCTACCCTCCCCATCTCTTAGACAAAGCACTGCTGTGAACGTTTGGCTCCCACTCTCCATCCCAGAACCTTGAACTGCAGTGGATTGGTTGTGCTGGTTTGATGGGAGACTTGGTGGCACCTTGCCCTGACCCAGAGAACCCCAGCAGGTTCTGGTCACTATGTACCCATTAATCAGGGAGGCATCAACCACACAGTAGGACCCTAAGAGATGCACTGCTGACAGTTGTGACTTTTGGAATTGGATATTGGCCCAGAAGATGAAAATGACAAAGCAAAAAAGCAACATGCAATCTAAACCATCTAGTCCATCAGGAGCAAGTACAAGTGACAGTGAAATAGAGGACTTTAGAAGTCATACACCAGAAATCTCAGAATAGATAGCAAAAGAAGTAAAGAAACAAATCCATGAGGCCATAGAGGAAATAAAATTAGAAATAATGTCTTACATAAAGACAGAAATAACAACCTTAGTAAAGGTGTAGCTAAGCGCAACTAGAGAAGAAATAGATTTAAAAAAATACAAGAGCATGGCAAGCTGATTGAAACTTTGAATGAACAATGCAGAAAACAAGCAGAATCTACAAAACAAATTCAAAGAGATAAACAAGAAACAAAAAAAAAATCTATTGAAAGCTGGCAAAACTGTTTAAATGAAGCTGAGGATAGAATTTCAGACCTTGAGGACAGGATCACAGAGAGTGAATATGAAAGGGCAGAACTTATAAAAACAACAAAGCAGCATGAAATGACAATCCAGCAGCTTCAGGATGATGCCAAAAGAAACAATGTAAGACTAATAGGCATCAGTGAAGATGCAGGAGACAACAAAAAGCACATAATTAAACTATTAACAGAAGTAATAGCAGAAAATTTCCCAAACATGGGGGAAAAAAGCTGATATACAAATAAATGAGACATATAGAATGCCAGACAGTGACAACCAACATAAATCTACACCAAGACATATAATAATTAAGATTTCAGATATACAGCATAAAAACAATACTAAAAGCTGTTAGAGAAAAGACACAACTCACCTGTCAATGAAAGCCTATTAGAATCATGGAAGAGTTTTCAGCACAATCAGGTTAAAACAAGATTGGAGTGAAGCATTTCAAGTCCTAAAAGTAAACAACTTTCAACCCAGACTAATGTACCCAGGAACACTGAGTTTCAAATTTAATGGAGAAACAAGATACTTCCATGATGAAGAACCACTGAAGAAATTCATGTCCACCAAACCAACCCTAGAGTGTTGAAAGACATACTAAAAAGAGATAAAAATGACCACAATCTCCAGAACAACAGAATGAAACCATCAGGCTGGACAAGAAATTAAGCAAGGGAGAAAAGCAGGAAACCAACAAGAGTAGCACAATATGGCAAAGTCAAGCCAGTATATATCTGTGATATCAACAAATGTAATGGGCTTGATTCACCTGTAAAAATAAATAGGTTGACAGAATCTATCAAGAAACAATACCCCAAAATATTCTGTATACAAGAAACACATCTGACTCAAAAAGAAACCTATAGATTAAAAGTCAAAGGATGGAAAACAGTATTCCATGCAACAGGAACCCAGAAAAAAGCAGGGGTAACTATTCTCTTTGCAGACAATGTGAATGTCAAATCTAAAATCATTTAAAAGAGATAAACAAGGCCAATACACACTTGTAAATGGAATACTAAAAGAGGAAGAATTAAAAGTTATAAATATATATACATCAAATACAGGAGTACCCAACTGTATAACACAAATATTTGTTGACATGAAAAAGCAAATACACAAGAACACAATTGTAATAGGAGACCTTAACACCCTACTGTCATAAAGAGATAGATCCACTAGACAAAAAGCAAAGAAATAACAGAATTGAATCACATGTTTGAGTGAATGAATTTAGTCAATGTTTACAGAGTGTTCCACCCAACCACCTCAGAATATACATTCTTCTTAGCTGCACATGGGACATTCTCCAAAATAGACTATATATTAACTCATAAAATATTTTAACTAAATGCAAAGAGAGCAAAATTATCCCATGCATAATTCTGACCATAGTGCACTAAAATTGGAAATAAATGGCAAAAAAGCTACAAAACCTGCATAAATACATAGAAATTAAATAACAGCCTTCTGAACAACCAGTGGGTTACAGATGAAATTAAAGAAGAAATAAAACAATACCTACAATACAATGAAATGCAGCTACAACATACTGTAACTATGGGATGTAAGGAAAGCAGTCCTGAGAGAAATATATAGCAGTAAATAGTAACATCAAGAAAATGGAATGAGCACAAATAAATAACCTAACTCTACATCTCAATCTCCTAGAAAAGGAAGAGCAAGTCAAACCCAAAGCTCAAAGATGAGAGGAAATTGTAAAGATTAGAGCAGAAATTAATGCAATTGAAATCCAAAAAAATGCAAAGAATTAACAAATCAGGAGCTTGTTTTATGAGAACAAACAAAATTGATAAACCCCAGCCAGGCTTTTCACAAAAAAAGAAAGGAAAACCTCAAATCCATGCAATAAGGACTGAAAAAAGAGAAATTGCTACACATGGAAATTCAAAAGATCATGAACATCTACTCTGAAAATCTCTACTTACATAGGGTGGAAAACACAGAGGAAATGGACAGATTTAGAAATATATGAACTACCAAAGCTCAATCAAGAAGATATAACAATTTTGAATAATCCAATATCAGCTACTGAAATTGAAAACACGATTAAAAAATTACCAACAAAGAAAAGCCCAGGTCTTGATGGATTCACGGCTGTATTCTATGAAAAATTTAGAGAAAATTTGATGCCAATACTCCTTAAATTCTTCAATGAAATTGAAATAAAAGTTCTCCCTAAGTCATTCTTAAGGCAATATCACTCTGATACCAAAACCAGAAAAAGACCCAACCTGAAAGGAGAATTATAGACCAATCTCACTAATGAAAATTGATGCAAAGATTCTCAATAAAACATTGCAAATAGAATGCAGCAAATCATCAAGACAATTATACATCGTGACCAAGTGGGGTTCATGCCAGGAAAGCAAGGATGGTTTAATATATACAAATCAATAATTGTGACACGCCACATCAACAGAGCCAAAAACAAAAAACACATGGTCATCTCAATAGATGCAGAAAAAACTTTCGATAAAGTCCGACCCTTGTTCATGATAAAAACCCTGCAGAAACTCGGAATACACGGTATCTACCTCAACCTTATAAAGGCCATCTATGGTAAACCAACAGCCAACATTATACTAAACAGACAAAAACTGAAAGCTTTCACTTTAAAATCAGGAGCAAAAGTTGTTACTGGATCATTGAACTTCTTTGCAGTCTCACTGTTTGAATGTACACTTTGTATGCTTTAATTTTGTAACTTTAACAACTAGGTCTAAGAAGACAGTATGTAATTTATCAACTAGTGATTTCTTACTGCTTTTTTTCTCTGAGATTCTGTATTGTTTCTACCCCTTTTTCTGTTTTTTTTTCCCCTCTTTAAATAAAATTTAAAAAAAAATCAGGAGCAAGACAAGGATGTCCACTATCACCACTCCTTTTCAATATAGTTCTGAAAACACTAGCCAGGACAATCAGACAAGAGAGAGAAATAAAAGGAATAAAGACAGGAAAGGAAGAAGTTAAATTATCACTATTTGCAGATGACATGATACTCTATATAGAAGTCCCAACAAACTCCATTGAAAGACTACCAGAGGTAATAAACAAGTTCAGCAGCATAGCTGGATAAAAAGTTAATACTCAAAAAATCTATATCCTCCTTGTACACAAACAAAAGAACTCCCTGAGAGAGAAATTATGGAAATATCACCTTCCAAAAGAGCACCTAAAAAATGCAATACTTAGGAATCAACCTAACCAAGAATGTAAAAGACCTGTATGCTAAAAATTATACTACTCTAAAATGGGAGATTTATGAGGATATTAGAAAATGGAAGGATATTCCTTGCTCTTGGCTAGGAAGAACCAATATTGTGAAAATGGTCATACTCCCAAAATTGTTATACAGATTCAATGCAATCCCAATCAAAATACCTTTAACATACCTTACAGATCTAGTGAAAATATTCCTAAAATTCATTTGGAAACAGAAACCTAGAATAGAAAAAGTGATCTGGGCAACAAAGGCAAGACAGGAGGCATCACAATTGCTGATTTGAAACTATATTACAAAGTCACAGTAATAAAATCATCATGGTACTGGCAAAGAAATAGACCTGAGGATCAAAGGGACTTATTAGAAGATAGAAACACTACTACAAGGACACTCAGCCGGGGCTGGGGTTTTAGCTCAGAAGCATAAGAGCCTGTCTTGCAAGCATGCAGTCATGAGTTCGATCCCTGGTACCAACAAAAAATAAAAGAAAAAAGACACTCAGCCACCTTATATTTGACAAAGGTGCTAAACATGTTCACTGGTAAAAAAAAGATAGCCTCTTTCATAAATGGTGTTGAAAAAATTGGCTTTCTACATGCCAAACACTGAAACTAGACCCAAGCCTATCAACATCCACTAAACTAAAGTCAAAATGGATCAAGGATCTAAATATTAAAGCAGAAACACTAAATCTTCTGGAAGACAAGGTAGATAGAAATCTTGGAGACATAGGAGTAGGTAGAGAATTCATGAATAAACCACAAACCACATGGGAAATACGTCAAAGATCCCAGTTGATAACAACTGGGATCTCATGTAATTGAAGTTTCTGCACTTCAAAAGAAATCACCAAAAAAGTAAAAAGAAAACCCACAGAATGGTAAAGAATTTTAGCCAACAATCCTTCAGACAGAGGAGTTATATCCAGAGGATATAATGAATTGAAAAACATTAAACCCCCCAAATTCAAAGACCCTCTCAAAAAATGGGCATCTGACATGAACATACAATTCTCAGATGAAGATATACAAATGGCAAATAAATACCTGAAGAAATGTTCACCATCACTGGTCTTTCAAGAATAACAAATTGAAACAGCACTGAGATTTCATGTCACCCCAAAAAGAATGGCTGCCATCAAGAAATGAACTAATAACAAATGTTGGCGAGGATGTGGAAGAAAAGGAACACTTTTCCACTGTTGGTGGGAATGCAGACTAGTGCAAACACTGTGGAAATCAATATGGATATTCCTCAGAAAACTGGAATTGGGAGGTACATTCAATCCAGCTATTCGCCTCCTATTTCCCCAGAAAAATTGAAATAATCATGTCACAGTGATATATGTGCACCCATGTTCATAGCAGCACAATTTGTGATAGCAAAATCTTGGAAACAACCAAAATGCCAATCAACCACAGACCAGATAAAAAAATGTGGTATTTTTCTACAATGGAATACTACTCAGCCATAAAAAAGATCATCTTGAGGCCTTTATAGGTAAATGGAGGCAACTTGAGATATCCTCATAAGTGAAATAAACAAGTCTCACATTAGTAAATATCACATTGTCTCTTTGGTGTAAAAAATAATAAAAACTGACAGAGTAACGGTATCCAACAATTATAATAGATATTGTAAAAGTGAAAGGGAAGGAAAGTGCTCTAAAGGTTATAATGGTATATGTAATGTGTAAGATAGATGATCATATTACTGAATTTCTATTGTATCATTGAACAGAAGGGCTTGCACTGTCAATGGCTGAGTGTCTAACCACCTTTTATGCTTTGATTTTGTGACTTTGGCAACCATTTTTAAGATGACAACGTGTGATGTATCAACTAGCAATTTCATGATGTCAATTTTTTTGAATTCTGTATTGTTCTACCCTTTTTCTGTTTTTTAATATTCTTTTCTTTCTTTCTTTAAAAAAATGACAATATGCAACATAATAACCATTGTTAAATTTCTTTCATTCTGTTTTGAAAGCCTATATTGTTATTGTTATTGTTTTGGGTTTGTTGTTGTCATTTGTCTCTTTTGCTGTTTGTTTTTTTTCTGACTTCTTTCCTTTTTTAAAAAATAAAAATAATTTTAAAATACACAATATAGCATCTATGGGTGCTCTCCTTCTAAAGGTGGTAGCCATTGTTAATTCCCTGTTATCCTATCTTGAAGTCCTATATCATTTTCATTGTTTTGTTTGTTTTGGTTTTATTCTGTTTTGTGTTGTTTGATTTTATTATATCTGATAGCATGGGCAGCTATTTCAAAGATAACAAGAGGCCCAACCAGGAACAATACCGTGGCACCATATTCCAGAGATGTACCCAGGCTAGCTGCATGGTCTAGTGACTCTGAAGCGCTCCAAGCCAGATGAAAGACCCTGATGGTCACACTCTGGGAAAATGCTCTGGCTAGCCACTTGGGTCATGAAGGCTCTGAACTCCAACCAGCCAGGCACAAGATCCCACCACTACACTCCTAGGGTGTGTCCTTTTTACCTGCACAGAGGATCTGAGCTCTGCCCAGCCCAACATCCCAGTGCAATCTATCAGGGGAACATGTAGCCAGCCTCACAGAACACAGAGGTTCTGAGCCCATCCCAGCCCAGAGTCCTAGAGTGACACATCAGGAGGCAACCAGCCTATAGGACAGGTCTTAGAGAATTTGAGTTCTGCCCATCAGAGCACATGGCCCCAGATCCATAGTTCAAGGGTGCATCCCACTAGCCACTCGGGTCCCAGAGGTTCCAAATTCCACCCAGCCAGGATCAAGGCTATGGTGACACACTCTGGGGGTACATCTCTGCTGGACGCCTGTCACACAGGTTCTCAGCTCCACCAAACAAGGTGCTAAGCTCTAGTGACACACTCTGAGGATTCATCCCTGCTAACCACGTAGGTCCTGGAGGTTCTGAAATCTACTCAGCCAGATGCTAGGCCCTGGCAACACACTCTAGGGATGTATCCCTTCTAGTTGCATGGTGGATCCAACCTCTACCCATCCAACTGGCCCAGTGAAAGCCAGCCCAGTACATCAGGGGAATGCCCAGTCAACCTCACAGTTCACAAAGCACAAGGCTCTGGCACCACAGTTTGGGTGTGCATCTGGGCTAGTGATGGGGATATCTGAGGATTCAAGCTCTGTCCAGCACCACATTCCAGTGCAGTCTATTAGGAGGGTGCCTGGCCAGCCACATGGGTCCCAGAAGAAAATGACAAAATGAAAGAGCAAGATACAGTCTCAGTCCTCCAGCCTCCTAAGAACAAAACCAGGAGATATTAAAGTAGAAGACATTAAAAATTGCTCATCTGAACTTTCTGAAATGATACCAGCTGAAGTAAAGAACCAATTCCATGAAGCTGTAGAGAAAATTAGATCAGAAATAATCTTTCAGGTAAAAAAAAGAAAATAAATGACAAACATTAACAAAGAAATGCTGTGTGTATCTAAAGATCTAGATTTAAAAAATAGGTGAACTTAAGAAAACAGTAAAAACCTTGAATGAACAATATACAACAGAATTACAATGCATGAAACAGATTCAAAGGGATATTCAACAAATTAAAAATTCCATTGAAATCTGGCAAAATCACTTAAATGAAGCTAAAGATAGACTCTCAGACCTTGAAGACTGGGTGGAAACTTACAATCATGAAAGAAAAGATCTCTTAACAATAATAAGGAACCCTAACTGAATAGCTGCAAGATGTTGCAAAGAGAAACAATATAACACAGATAGGTGTCAACAAAAAAACAGTGGTCACCACAAACAATATACAAAGTTTATTTACATAAATAATAGCAGAAAAGTTTCCAAAAATGCAAAAAGAATCTGATATCCACATAAGTGAGGCATACAGAACCCCAATTAACCATAACCAAAATTAACCTTTGCCCAGACATATAATAACTAGAATATCAGATATTCGGCACAAGAACAGAATACTAAAAGCTATCAGAGAAAAGAAATGGATCACTTATGAAGGGAAGTCTATCAGAATCACAGCAGACTTCTCAACACAGATCTTCAAGCCAAGAAAAGCTTAGAATGAAGTATTTCAGGTCCTGAAAGAAATCAACTTTCAATTCAGAATGATGTACACAGCAAAACTATCTAGGAAAATTGGTGGAGAAATAAGATACCTCAATGACAAATAACAGCTAAAGAAATTCATGACCACCAAACCAACACTGCAAAGAGTACTGAAAGACACTCTGTAAAGAGATAAATATATGTACAACCCCAACAACAACACAGAACAAAACCACCTAGCCAGGCAAACAATTAAACAGAAAAAGTAGACAACCAACAACAGAAAGATAACTTGATAGTGATAAGTCAGTACATACCAGTTATATCCATCAATGTAAATGGCCTCAACTCACCAATAAAAAGAAACAGACTGGGAGAGTGGATTAAGAAATCAAATTCACCCATATGCTGTGTAAAAGAAAAACATTTAACTCAAAAGGAAACTCATAGACTAAAAGTCAAAGGGGGGGAGAACAATACTCCATGCAACAGGAGCCCAGAAAACAGCAGGGGTAGCTATTCTGCTTGCAAACAATGTGAACTTCAAACCAAGAATGATCAAAAGAGATAAAGAAGGTAACTACATCCTTGTTAGGGGAAAACATGAAGAAGAGATTATAATCATAAATATACATACACCAAATATGGGAGCACCTAACTATGTAACACAAATCTTAATAGACATGAAAAATTAAATAAGAATTAATACAATTACAGTGGGGGGACCTTAATGCTCCACTGTCACAAAAATATAGATCAAACAACAACAACAACAACAACAACAAAGAAATAACAGAACAATCAAACTTGTGAACAAATGGAGCTAGTACATGTGTACCAAGTTTTCCATACAACATCAGAATACATATTCTTCTCAGCTGCACATGTATCATTCTCTAAAATAGACCATATACTAGTCCACAGAAAAATCTTAAGTAAATATAAAGGAATTGAAATAAACTCATGCATATTGTCTAGCCATAACACAATAAAATTGGAAATTTATGACAAAAACCCACAAGAAACCCATAAACACATGAAATTTAAATAACACTCTCCTAAATAACCAATAGATCACAGAAGAAATTAAACAAGATCTACAATCCAATTAAAATGCAAATATAAATTACTGGAACCTGTGGAACAAAATGAAAATAATGCTCAGAGGAAAATTTATAGCACTAAACGTCCACATCAGGAAAATGGAAAGAACATTAATAAATAACCTAACACTACACCTCAAACTTCTAGAAAAAGAAGAGCAAATCAAACACAAACACCAAAGAAGGGAGGAAATTATAAAGATCACAGAGAAGTTAACACAACTGAAACTAAGAAAATAATACAAAGAATTAATGAATTGAAGAGTTAGGTCTTTGAAATAATAAATAAAATTGATAATCCCCTAGCCAATCTTATCAAAAACAGGAAAGAAAAAACTCAAATCCATGCAATAAGAAATGAAAAGGGTGAAATAACTACAGACTCTATGGAAATATAGAAGATAATCAATACCTATTTTGTAAATCTTTACTCTCATACATTCAATAACACAGATGAAATGTACATATTCCTAGAAACATATTAATTACCAAAACTGAATCAAGGAGATGTAAAACTGCTAAATAACTGAATTTCAGTCAATCAAATTGAAAATACAGTCAAAATATTACCAACAAAGAAAAGTCCAGGTCCTGATGGATTCACTGCCATATTCCATAAGAAATTTAAGGAAGACTAATGCCAACACCCCTCAAATTCTTCAAGGAAATTGAAAGGGAAGCAATTCTCCCTAACTCATTCCTGAAAGCAGGTACTACCCTAATACCAAAACCAGAGAAAGACCCAATAAGAAGAGACAATTACTGGCCAACTTCTCTAATGAACATAGATGCAAAAATCCTCAATAAAATACTGGCAAATAGAATGCAGCAAGTCATCAAGAAAATTATACACCATGATCAACTGGGATTCATCCCAAGAATGCAGGGGTGGTTCAACATACACAAATCAATGAAGGTAATACATCATATCAACAGAGCCAAGAAAAAGAATCACGTGATCATCTCAATAGATGAAGTAAAAACTTTCAACAAAATCCAACACTCATTCATGATAAAAACTCATGAGAAAATTGGATAGATGGTATCTACCTCAATCTATTAAAAGTTATATATGATAAAACAACAGCCAACATCTTACTAAGTGAACAAAACTAAAAATTTTCAGCCTAAAATCAGCAACAAGACAAGGATGTCCATTACCATTCCTATTCAACATAGTTCTGCAAACATTAGCCAGAGCAATTAGACAAGTGAGAGAAATAAGAGGAATAAATATAGAAAAGGAAGAAGTTAAATTATCACTATTTGCAGATGATATGTTACTCTACATAGAATATCCCCCAAAACTCCATTATAAGACTTCTGGATGTAATAACTAAGTTCAGTAATGTAGCTGGCTACAAGGTCAACACTAAAAAATCAATAGTATTCTTGTACACAAACAAACTCACTGAGAGAGACATAAGGGAAACCACACTCTTTACATTAGCATCAAAAATGAAATATTTAGGTATCCATCTAACAAAGGAAGTAAAATACATGTTTATTGAAAATTACATTAGTCTGAAAAAGGAAATTGAAGAGGATTTCAGAAATATATTCCCTGTTCAGGATTAGGAAGAACAAACCTTGTGAAAATGGCCACTCTCCCAAAATTGTTATACAAATTTAAAGCAATTTAAATCAAAATACCATTTACCTACTTCACAGATATAGAGAAACCACCTGCAAAATTCATCTGGAACCAGAAGAGACCTAGAATAGCAAAGGCAATTTTGGGTAACACAGATAAGGCAGGAGGCATCAGAATCCCAAACTTAAAATTATATTACAAAACTACTGTGATAAAATGACCATATTGACATACAAACATACCTACAGATCAATGGAACAGACTAGAAGATATGGCCACAACTACAAACACACTCAGCCACCTCATCTTTCACAAAGGGACCAAACATGTTCACTGGAAGAAAGCCTCTTTGATAAGTTGTGCTGGAAAAACTGGCCTTCTATATGCCAAAAACTGAAACTAGATCCAAGTCTATCACTATGCACTAATCTAATGTCAAATGGATCAAAGATCTAAATATTAAAACAGAAACACTAAGTCTGCTGGAAGACAAAGTAGGTAAAAATCTTGACTACATAAGGATAAGCAGAGAGTTAATGAACAAAAACCAAAAGGCATGGGAAATACTCCAAAGAATTAACAACTGGGAATTAGTCTTATTAAAAAATTTTTGCATGTCAAAAGAAATCTCCAACAGAGTGAGAAGAAGACCCATGAATTGGGAAAATATCTTGGCCAATTGTACCTCAGACAAAGGATTTCTATCTAGAACATATAAAGACTTAAAACAAACTTAGGCCCACCAAATTCAAGGACCCAATCCAAAAATGGGCATCTGAGATGAATACACACTTCTCAGATAAGAAATACAAATGGCAAATAAATATATTTTTTAAAATGTTCAGCATCAATGGTCTTTTGAGAAATGCAAATTAAAACAACATTGAGATTCCATCTCACCCACCAAAAAATAGCCAAGATCAAGAAATCAACCAAAAACAAATGCTGGAGGAGCTGAGGGGAAAAGGAACACTTTTCCACTATTGGTGGGAATATAGGCTGGTGTAGATACTGTAGAGGTCAGTCTGGAAGTTCCGCAATAAACTAGGATTAGAGATTCCATTGCAACAGCTATCCCACTTCTGGGCATTTTCTCAGAAGAATTGAAAACATCGTATCACGGTGATATATGCACACCTAGGTTTATAGCAACACGATTTGTAATAACCAAATCTTGGAAACAGCCAAAGTGCCCATCAGTCAAGGAATGTATAAAAAAGATGTGGTATTTGTATACAGTGGAGTACTACTTGGCTATAAAGAAAGACTGCATTGGGACTTTTATAAGTAAATGGATGCAACTTCAGACCATTACTCATAAGTGAAATAAATCAAACTCATATGTGTAAACACCATATTGTCTCCCTAGTGTAAGAAACTTAAAGAGTATATATGATCCAAAGTCTACAAGGAATGCTGTGTAAGATAAGAAACTGCTCAAGTAGACAAAGTAAATGGGATAGGGGATAGTTGTATAGTAGAAAATGAAAAGGAAAAAGGCATAAATTTTTTTTTGTGTATGTGTGTGTGGTCTGTGTGTGTATACACACATAAGATAGCTAACATGACTTTACTACTATTTGTGTTAGTTCTTGGAAAAGAACAGTTAATACTTATAAGATTAGATCAATTTTAAATGCAGTTAATACTTATAAGATTAGATCAATTTTAAATGTCTACATTTGGTAATCTAAGCAACCCTTTCGAAGTTAACAATATGCAGTGCTACAACCATTGTCAAATTCCCATCATCTTGTTTTGTAAACCTATACTGTTATTGCTTTGGGTTTGTTATTGTTGTTTGTTTGTCTCTTGATTTTTCTATTTTTTTTCTGTGTCTTTTTTCTCTTAAATAAAAAAAGATAAGATATATTATGGGAGCCATTTTGGATTTACTATTATCTTATTTTTAAGTCCTGTATTGCATCATTGTTTTGTTTTTGTTGGTGCTATTTTGTTCTCTTATGTTTGATTTTACTATATCTGATGGAATGGGCAGCTATTTTGAAGACAACAAGAGACATCATGGTAGCCATTATCAGTCTCCTCTTACCTTGTTTTGGAGTTCTGTATCACTTTCACCATTTAATTTTCATTGGATTTATTGTTTTATTTTGTTTCATTTCATTCTCTTTAAAAGAAAATTAAAGTACATATCTGCAAATTTAGAATACTCTGAATTTGTCTCTATGATTCCTCTTTCCATAGAGTTTCATATCTTCCTACATCTTCCTCGTAATTAACAACTCTTTCAGGTTAGAGGACTTCCTTTAAATTTGTTGTAGGACAAAAATCATGGAGATATATTTTCTCACGTAATAAGTATTTGTAAAAACTGAGTCAAGTTATACATATTAAATTTAGATAGATAGATGATAGATAAATAGATAGATACTTGTTATGACAACTCTGAAGGAAACACAGAAGACTAAGAAAGTGAAAGGTACAGAAGAAATAAGAAAAATAGAATAAAATTTTAGTTTCTTTATCTTTCTATTTTATTTTTTAAATCTTTAAATATACCATTTTTTCACTAAATTAATTTAAAAATTCAATTGTTTTCAAAGAATTTATATAATCAATGATATAATTTAAACTCAACATGAATTGAAAAAATCACTTGAAAAGATGATCATTTAATATAGATATGTAATCCTTTTTAAACATTTTACTGGACTTATAGTTACTTTAGCAGTCTTAAAGAGCAAATTGTTAATTTTTAAATCAGATATAAACCCATTAAAAAAGAAAATATCTTCATAAAACCAGAGAACTGCAAATTAAACAACAATAAGAAGGCTAATTTGCAAAATAATGTACACCCTTCTTGTAAAATAATTTTGCTTACTCAAACATGCAAATGTATAAAGAATAATTCCTGCTATTCCTTCCAAAATTTCCCGAATGTTGATAGCTTCATCATTCATTTGCTTAATGAGTAATTAGAGACAAAAAAGATCAGTAGAATTTTCCTTATGCAGTGAAAATAGGGAGAACTGCATTAAATGACCCCTGCTTGTAGTGATAGCATGAATAAGAGTAGAGCACTGAGGTAAAACATGAAAACTATACTGAAAATTTTGCACACTAAGAGTTTGGTATCAGAGGAGAGTTTAGGCATGTTTATTAAAAAGAAGCGTGGATATGTGAATTTGCTTTCCTATACTAATCATTCAACTGTGTTCATTTATATAAAACACCACGTTTTATATATTTTCTGAAATGATCTTTTGTCTCTAGATCCCTACCTAACTGACTCCTGGATCCATGGATGTTATTGGAGATAAACCCAATACAGATTTGCAGAATCCAACATTGACATCCACATGGTTCCCTTATCTCATCTACAGAGTTTTGGCAACCAGCATCTTCAGTCTAATGCAGGATCCCATCCCGGAGCACACGCCACCCTGAGCCGCCGTCTGTCTGTAATGTGATTGAGTTTTTCAATGTTTGTCTCAAGCTTTTAGAGAGTGAACAATAGTTGTGAGGCACACTGTTCAACTCTGCTGGTCCATAGGCCTTTACATGCTCAACTCAGGTTATGTGTATTTGGCAGCCACATTACAGCAGCATTTCCAAGTACATCATATCACGAAGCATGTGGAATCCATGTACCTCATTCCTGGATATTAACTTTTGGAAACTGTGTTAAGAGAGCAGGCTATAAAGCTATGAGTATTTTTTTTCATTTTCCCATTGTAATTAACAAATACACTCAAGAAGATTTAAAATATCATTTCTCACTATAAAGTATATAATGATAATGTTTGATTCTGTCAAGAGCATTGTAGAAGGTATGTGTTTCAATTTAGCCCTACATCAAAGGTATATATGCTCCATAACATGGGAAACTCAATACAGGAAATCAGTCTGGAAGAAAATTAAAAGCACAGGTGTGAATATTCCCATACAAGATATTGCCTGGTGTAGTAGTGCACGCTAGTAATCCCAGCACTTGGGAGGCTGAGGTAAGAGGATTTGCATGAGTTCTGGTCCTCACTTTTAGAGTTTTCTGGAACAATAAAGGAGCAGAATATAAGAAAAAGTAAAAGAGGCCTTTTATTTGAAGGATGTGGAGAGGAGCCCACAAGAGACATTGGTTTGGCTTTCTCCTTTGTCCAGATATGGGAGTATGGGGTTTATGTAACCTTTCACTGGATGTGGTGCTTAGGACAGGCATTTATAGAGTGGAGCTGATTGGAATTTTCTCCCTTGCACTAGAAAAGGAAAAAGGAAGTTGTAATTGGGGAAGAAGGAGGAAATGACCATCAGGGTATACATTCCTGATTTGGCCTTCCACCGCTATAATGTCCTGTAATTTATTTTAGGGCAAAACTTTCATTCACTGGTATACATAATGACTTCAGGTTGATCTGTATGGCAAGACCTTGTCTGCAATAAAGGAAAAAGGTATTTAACACACTATAATTTAGTGTAGTAAAACTCACAATCTAAAATGACTAGATTTGTTATAGTACAAATATAAAGACATAATTCACAAATGATTAAAATGAAATGTGTAAAGATGTACACAACATAGAAACCACTAGAACAAAAGATCCCTGTGAACTTCCTATGTATCCATGGGGCCTCATCAGTTTGGATTCCAAATCATTCCACACCTAAAGACATAAACCAAGACTCAGCCTCTGTCTGTCATGAGCTTCACAGTCCTGATCCACAGGTTCCCCATGGCCTTCTTCACTTCAGCATTTCTCAGTGAGTAGATGACAGGGTTGAGGAGCAGGGTCACCACAGTGTAGAACACGACTACCAGCTTATCCACAGGCAGAGTTGAAGGTCTCAGACAGATGAAAACGAGGGGTACAAAGAACAAGGTTACCACAGTGATGTGGGATGCACAGGTGGAGAGGGCTTTGCGCCACCCCTCAGAGCTCTGGATCCTCAGATGGACCAAGATGACCACATAGGATGCTAACAGGACCACAAAGCTGATCACAGAGAGGGTGCCCCCACTGGCAACAATCAGGAGACCAACGAGGAAGGTGTCTGAACAGGCGAGTTTGAGCAGGGGCAGCACGTCACAGAAATAGTGGTCAATGACATTGGTGCCACAGAAGGGCAACTAGAAGATGAGAAGAATCTGGCCAGTGGAATGCACAAAGCCTCCTGCCCATGTTGTTCCCACCAGGACAGCACACCCTCGCCAGTTCGTGAGTCATGTAGTGCAGAGGTTTACAAATGGCCACATAGTGGTCATAGGCCATCACTGTGAGAAGGAAAATCTCAGCACCACCAAAGAAGTGCATGAAGAAAAGCTGTGTGAAGCAGCCCCCCCCCCTTAGATGGCTTTCCTCTCAGCCAGCAGATCCGAGATGAGTTTGGGGGCTGTAGTAGATGAGTAGCAGATCTCCACCAGGGACAGGCAACTGAGGAAGAAGTACATGGGAGAACCAAGTCTTCTGCTGCTCAAGACTGAGTATGAGGAGAAAATTCCCCAGCAAAATGGCAGTGTACAGGAGCAAAAATGTCACAAAGCAAACCCTTTGCATCTGTGGACTGGAAGAAAATCCCAGGAAAATGAATTTAGTCACATTGTGTGGGTTAGGCATGAAGGCACAACCAAATGGCAGTGATTTCAGGGGTGTGCTCTGAAATGATACCAAAGAAAAGCCTTCTTCATGCAGTGAGTGAATTATAGAGAAACTGTAGGGATTCTTGTGAGCTAAGTATTGAAGTTGAGCAGCCATTAGTGATGTGTAAAAGGAAAAAGCAGTCCATGAAGGCAGAGATGCAGTGCAAATGTTTCATATGCACAGGCTGGGAAGAAAGGAGAGAACAGCAGAAATTAAATCTGCACAGAGATTAATGTCAGTGTGTAAGGGACTATTCTGAGATTTGGGCTTTATACTGGAGTTAATATGGAATAGTCAACAATGTTCTTTACTGGGATGTGAAATCACTTCAGATGAAGAGGCTGAAGTAGTGGAGAGAGACCTGAGAACAGCCCAACTCATTGGAAAGTGACTAAGTCCCCTCACTGGGAAGTGCGGGGCCACATGTTTATTGTCCTTATTTCTGGTTGCTATTGCTTTTGGTGTTCTTGTCTTTTGCCTGAAATTTTCCTATACTGCTACTTCTGCTTGCTCCTTTTCTACACTTGGCTTATAGAACAGTGTTCTCAGTCTCTCCACAAATCCTTAAGAATTATCAGAAGAGGAGCTTACGGTTCTCTTTTTTGTGCTAATAGCCACTTACATGACCAGAGATAGAATCTGTGATAGTTTCTTTGCTTCCTCTCCTAATTCTTGACTTCTGTACTTAGTAACATTTAAAGCCCTGCACAGTGCTCTTCACTGATGCCTTCCTTTCCTCTATTGTTCGTGCTGAGCACCCACCCCTGGTCTACACTGCTGTCCTCACATCCTTCTCCACAGCTGAGCTACATTAGGCCTTGCCCAAACTACTCAATGACTGATTAGCTGACTGCTCTGGTCCATGCTGGACTTTGTACTAGCTAAAAATTGTGTGTGTGAACAGAACCCATCACATTAAGAAACAAGGGCCAAGAGAATTTCCACTAGTAACTCAAAGCTTCCTTTCTCCAGTGATCCACAGGGCTCTGGTTATTGAAGGCCACCAGGAGCTATGAGGAAGTGATTGATGGAACTTACAATTACAGACACAAAGAGCCAGAAACCAATCCTAACTTATTGTCTAAATGGGGAGTCCTACCAGTAAGACATCCATGGAAGAAAGTGCTGCTCACAATCTGGACTTCCAGGGTCCTATTCAGGGTATTTCAGGTAGCACTTATGAGACAGCAAGAAAGTTCTTTAACCTCTCAGAGAGTCAAGATCCAAACATGCAGATGCTCCCTGACTCTCAAGTAGATGCCATAGGTGTCACTCTCAGGTCCATCCCAACCTTAGTTAAGCCCTCCTCTATGTGCTGCTTCTGATTTCTCTCAGAGGCAGGAAATCAATCCCTGCAACCCATAGCTCCTCACTGCAAATACCCACTCTCTCAAGAATGTTTGGAGGCACAGTGCATATTATACTGAATCAGAATTGATGTGTTGCCTTCTGTCTCTCTGCAGTATGAATCACCTGGGGGTAGATGAGACCTGCTCCCCACCCATTACCAGTACTGACTGAGGTCACTGTGGTGAAACAACATTCAGGCCCAGTCCCAGGACTGATGGAAAGGACTATTCACCTCTTGAGCCTTAGTGCAAAGTGATTAATACATGCAGAAGGAATAACGGTGCCCAGGGTCCACAATCACAGCATTGCCATAACCCAGTCCCAGGCCTTCACCCTGTGCTCACCTCTGAGCCCAGATCCATGCAGGAGCACTTGTGAAGTTCTCTTTGGGTCACAGCTTTGTTGCCTCTGCTTTCAAGGAAGAATCAATCATCACATGCAAAAGAGGCCATGATGACAAAGGACAACTCTTTGGGTTGTTGCCGTGACTCTGCTGTTCTCAGCACAGGGATGTGCTCTCTTCCAACACAGCTGTGCAGGGGAGGCCTGAGGTCAGTGGGTCCTGTAGGTTCCCAGGAATGGAAGCACTGGGTCCCAGGGCAACTAGAGCTCCTGTCTTGCTGAGGTCTGCAGGTGGAGGATCTGTTCCCCAGCCTTGGCCTGGGGACTCAAAAATGAAGTGCTGGAGTCTCTGCCCACCTGATTTTAAAAGGACAGCAAAGAAGCACTGGTTCACAGGTGTTTCACTGAGATCTGAGAATGGGAGCAGCTGGGCCTTCTGTTCACAAGGCTTACAACACAGTATAGAAACCTTGCCCTGGTGTAGGCATGACCCCAGGTAGCTGTTCTCTGAGCCTCCCCAATCAGGCAAAAGATCTCAGGGGAAGCAGAATAACAAAGTTCAAAACTCTTACCCATATGAGACAGTAAAAGGCCAGAATTACATGTCTGCAATGTGACCTGTGACCTGAGTCACATGTCTGTAAATAAAATGACCTTGTTCAAAAGGGAGGGCCCAAAGACTAGGGAATGTGGGTGTCAGATGACTGAGATAGCCTGTGTCTTAGCAGAAATCAGTTGTTCCCAGCCAGGGTGATCCAGTCCCACAGAGGCTTGGCAATCTCTGAAGGATGTTCCATTGTCCTGCCTGAGTGGGGAGGGAGGTTGTGATTAATGCTAAGTAGGTAGAGGCTGATGATGCTGTAGGATAACCTGCAAGGCTCACGAGAGGCCCACAGGGCAGAGAACTATGTGATACAAGAATCCATAGAGCTGCCTTTGAGATACCCTGGTTATAAATTGAAGAATGTCTCCCCAGTCAGGGACACATTCTGAAATTAAGTGTTGGGTACATAGAGAACTTTACATCACTTTGGCTACACCTGTTTATCTTTCAAATTGACAAAACCTCTTAAATATGCCATAAGAGCACTTTTTAAAATGAAATGTGAGTGCCAATGCCACTCACAAGCGCTGGTGATTGAGTTTTGCTTAAACTTAGAATTAAAGAAATGCAAATCAAAACTCTCTCAAGATTCTATCTCACCCTACTAAGAGTGGTATTATCAAAAATGCAAAAAAATAATACCTGCCTTTGAGGTAGTGGAGGGAAAGGAAGGCTTACATGCTGGTAGGACTATAAATCAGTACAGAAATTCTCAAAAAACTAAAAATAGAGCTACAATTTGATCCACCTATCCCGTGCTTTGTATATATCTGAAGCCATTAGTCAATATAGTATAGAGATATATGCATACCCACTCATTGAGGCCCAATTCACAATATTCAAGATAAAGAACCAGCCCAGGCACCCATCAGCACATGAATGAACAGGGAAAATATAGTCTAGATACACTGGGCTTCTCATGCAGTTGCAAGGGAGAATGAAATTGTGATTTGCAAGAAAATGGATGCATTGGGGGACCACGGTGTTAACCAAACTGAACCAGACTCAGAAAGACAAATTCATACATTCTCTCTAATACATAAAAATCTAAAGGAGATGAGAAGGGAGGCTATTATTGACATGAAGGAGGAAAAATAAGGAGGAGGAGGGGGCATAAATGCAGGTCATGGGGCACTGATATGAGTAAAATATACACAATGAAATGCCCCCAAAAAATGTGAAGTAGGAAAGGGTAGGGAAAGAGGCACATATGCAAGGACAGTGTTATTCAGACATACAGGAAAGGAAATTCTGTTATTTGCAGCAACATGGATGGAACTGGAGGACATCATGTTGAGTGAAATAAAGCAGACATGGAATGACAAGTGTCACATATTCTCTCATGAGTGAAACACATGGAAATGGAAGAGAAGAGAAAGAGGTAGGGAAGAGGAGGGGAGGTGAAGGAAAAGGGAGCAAAGGAGAGGAGAGAGCAGAGAGGAGGGAGGAGAGAAGGAAGAGAAGGAACCCAAAAGTAGAAGAGTGATAACTAGGGTCCAAGAAGGTGCAAAATGAGAGCAAGTTTGTACGAAGGCTGAATGGATATGATCAACCCCTGTGGCATGTAAGTATGAAAATTTCACAGTGAACCCATGAATATCAGCAAATAAGATGTATTAATGATAAATTTTAATCTAAGAGAGGCTTTACTCACCATGAAGTGCTCATGAAGGATCCCTAGACATGGATACAGCACAGAAGGTACCTCAGCCTTAAGGGCAGTTTCCTAGGCACTCACTGAGGAAGTGTCCAGGGTGAGCATGATCTTTAGCGCTGCAGAGACAAGGCCATGGATGTGGGTGCTCTTGAAGGTTTACCCATAAATGAGAGAGAAATACAAATACAATGATTATACAGAAACCCATGGGAAACAATGTAATGAAAATGAAAAAAGACCATACAAGGCACCTGTAATTCTACCCAGAGAAAACATGGGATTACACAAGGCCTTAGAGTAGAGGGGATTTTAAACTCACTTAAAGATGTGTAGGATTTGTTCCATCTTAGCCGCATCCTCAGGTGTCCTCTGATAATTCACCTGGTTGGTTCCCTTCTTAATAAAATAAGTTATTCTGAAGGAGGTTGAAAAAAGGACACAATACAGGAGGCAATAATTCCAACTCATAATATTCTTGTTCTTCCTTGTACTGGGGCAGTTGTTTAGGGACAATAGATCCAGTTGTCACATCCAACACCAGAATGAGAGACAGCAATTTACTAAATTCACACAACAGCAGAAGTAGTGGTCAGTCCCTGTTTCTATCTTGCTTTAAACTTCCTCCCTTTATTACCTCATTCCTGGATTCTAAAATTTTTACTAATATCTGATTAAATTAATTAAAACAATTTGAGCTTTTTCTTACATCATACTTCATTTGATGAAATTCACACTAGAGTTAAGGAATTCAGTCAGGAGGTTGGCCTCTTGATTATAGTGTATGGCTTAGTTTACTTTAAATACTTCTAGACTTCAGCATTTCTCAAGAGTCAGAGTGGGTTGGCAGGTTTCCACATCAAAATACGATCTTCATATTTTCTGATTTATTTGCTTTTTAATATCTCATCTTTCATAAGTGATACAAATCTAAGATTTGACATTGATACAGATGCACCAAAGCTTCCTTTTTTTATCTTAGAAGTTACCTGATCTGTTTTCTACAAGCTCCAGAACCACTGATGGCATGCTCCTGAGGAACAGTCAATATTGGAATTAAGTTAAAATTGTCACCTTCAGGATGTAAGGACAAAATGATAGAAAAACAAACTTATAGACATTTTATAGCAAAAGTTAACAATTAATTAGTGGTATATGCCTATGCTCATTCTGTCTGTCATATTCCAATAGAAAGTAGAATGTGTAATATTCTACTAAATTCAGCCTTGACTGTCTGCATCCAGCTGATTCTCTCTGATAGTGCACTAGGTAAATTTGACTGTCCAGCTGTAATGCTTGTTATTTTCCCTACTGAATGAAGCAGATGTTGTTACCAACTTGCTTGAAGCACTTCATGTTTGGAACAGACTGGCACAGTCAAGGATACATGTAACTCTACTTGCTCCACTGAAAGCTCCTCTCCTCTTTTCCCAGGAATCTCTAAGTAAGCTAGCTTTCTTGACAACATATAACTTAATTCATGTAACCAATTATGTAATAACCTGCCATCAACCTTTTACTTCCTGCTTACAAACTGTATTTAAACTGAACTCTTAACTGACTTGAGGCTGATAATTTAGAACTAATTCCCACCAGCCTTCTGGCATAATAAAAGTTACTAAGTAGCTCCTTGACACAACGAGTATTCCATTCAGTTTGATGTTGGTTTTTCTGCAACAAGAAGATGGCCTAATATTAGAAGACTGCTGGCTTCTGAGCCTCTTATGAACCTGGGAAATAATTAGAGCATAGCATAATGAAGCACATCAACTTCTTTCAACTTCCGCCATCTCATCAAGAATGAAGAGTTACATAATATCTTAATTCTCTTGAATGCACTGTCATGATAGTCTGCTATGGGGTTCTCTCTGTTCCTCACTTCCCTCCAATCCTTTCAAGACAGGACCTTTTCAACCAAATGGAGCCTTTCCCTGTTACTGTGTACAATGTCTCCTGTAACATTTTTGTCACCCTTACCCTGTTTTATTTTTCTTTACAGGAGTTATTGCTATCTGAGTAATGTATCCACTTCTATATGCCTCTACCTCCTTTATGTCAGGGAAAGATGTGGAAATTCTGTAACATCTTGGAAGCTAAGGACTTTATTTATAATTACCAAATTTCTAACCCTTAGAACACTGTAATTCATTATATATTTTGGAAATTGGATTTTGGAAATTGGGAATCACGGAGTGTGAGAGATAAGGAGGTGAAATGGCCTTCAGTAGTCAATCAAAGACTGAACCAAAGTTAGAGATTTTTTTCAGTAGTTAATCAAAGACTGAACCAGAGTTAGATATTTTTTCTTTATGTTTAAATTATTTTCAGTGGGAAAGACTGGGGGGAAATCCCTTCATGTACCTGTTACGGTTAATATAATGTATCAACTTGAGAAGTTTTAGAAGTTTAAGAGACTCAGCAGGGAGCTAGGATCCTCACTCTGTAAATACCCTCATCCTGTGCAAGAGAAGGGCACAGAGATTTTGTGGCAGCTACATCTGCCCTGAGGATGGGGTGAGAGTGGTCTACATGGAATATAATGGAGTAAAAGAGGCTTGCTCCCCTTTTGCTTTGGCTGCTTTTGCTGACTGCTGCTTTGAAATGTTGCCCCAGTGCCATGGCACCCTGCCCTGGAGCCAAATGATTATATGCTGAAACGTCCACAAATTGTGAGCTGAATAAACCTTTCCTTCCTTCATTTAAGATGTTGGATATTTTGTCCCAGCAATGAGAGAAAAGTAACCAAGACAGTACAATAATTTCAACTTTCTTCTTTTTATTTCTTTGTTATAAGATGTAAACCTTTATGGAAATGTCAGTATCTTAAAATACATTTTGAAACTTTCCTGAAGCCATTGTTTATTTGGAAAAGTTTTACTCCAGAGAAAAGAAATTCTACAGGGAAGTTGTTCAATTCATTACTCTTTTAGGTTTAATTAATTATACATAGATCCAAAATTTCAATGTGTAATCCAAATATTGGGTGAGTGTGGGGGATTTTCCCATCAAAACATGATTTTTTGCTCTCTGGATTTGTTGTTCCCACAGTTTTTATTTAACAGCATAAATCTGTATATTGACATTGATTTGGATCTTATAAATTGTGTGTGTGTGTGTGATCACACTTTCTAAAAGCTTCTAAAATCATTGGTGCCTTGTCTTGGGAACAAATCCTATCCTTGAATTCTGCTGTTACCCACCACATGTTGTCATGAGAAGACCAATAAATATTGTTGAAAGGACACCAGGAATTTTGCAATTTGGGAAATAATTGGAGTGTGGTTTGGGGAATACAATTAAGGTTTCTCAGTATCTGTTACATCATCTGTTAGAAGCAGAAGTTATACTAAATTATATACAGAATCACTGTCAGGGTGGCTCAGCCACGTATAAGTTGGACTTTGTTCGTGGGGGCATGCAATGAGGACCCAGCCAGACACTGAGGGCAACCAAGAGACCTTCACTGCAGAATGATCAGGGTCTGCAGGGAAGAATCCAGTGTTTCTTCTCATCCTAGATTTTGCAATACAGAATGTCTCCAGGTGTGAGTGGTAAACTTCATAATAAGTTGGAGATACTTGCATATATTTGAAATCAACCTGGTCCAGTTAATTTCTTGTCTCAGGGTATAGCAAAACCTCTCCAGCTGTTCTGACCTAAGGTATGTGGCTAGAAGTAAGGTCAAAGTTTTTAAGGATATTGGGCAACCTATTTTTCTCTCATAGCCAAAACAGTTCGTTTGTATAATGAGGTCATTGATCTGTTTTGTTTTCTTGGGGGAAATGAATTATATGGATCATTTTTATTGTGGAAAGGTATATGCAGAATAAAATCTGATGATTTTTAAAGTTTCATAATTTTTCAATCTTTAAATACCTCGTGGAAATCAAGTAGGGCCTTTGGCCAAGTTAGCAGAATTCAGGGTTTCCCTGGTTACTCCTAACCAGTTAGAGTGATCTGAAGGAAGAGAAATGTAGGAAACAATGTTTTGATAGTACCTCCATGACAGATGAAGAAGGTAAATCAGGGAAGTAGGAGATAGTGTAGATATCAGCTAATAGTATGTGGAGGAGATGGAAGCAAGATTGGAGAGAAAATGGCACACAAGGGTCATGCATACAGGTCATGCTAATGTGGTGGGATGCCTGAATGTTAGTTCAAGGGATGCATGAGTCAAATATAACACTCAGGCTGTCTGTGCTGTGTGGAGTGTGATAGGATCATGACAGTACCTGCTAAGTCACACTGGGTTGTGGGTCCCCTGTGTCTCCATATCTTAGTGCCACCAGCTGCAACCCAACCTCTGTCCACAGCTTTCCTTGGGATTGTGAGTGCAGATGCAGAGAAGTGATCCTGAGTACTCTCAGTATCTCATCCTTTCCCCACTCATCTACTTAAGTTTCCACATCATTGAGGTATTCCAAATGCTTCTGCAGCCCTGGGGTCCACGTATATTTTTGTAGTTGAAAGGCCATATTATGAGAATCTTACCAATATGGCTTGTCTTTCTGTGTAATTTAGGTAAAAATGAGATACCACTGAGGTATTCTGAATGCTTCTGGGGTCCTGGGGTTCACATATATTTTTGTAGTTGAAAGGCCATATTATGAGAAGCATATGGCTTGTCTTTCTGTGTAGTTTAGGCAAAAATGAGAACTAATTTGAGGAGAAAGAGGTCTTTTTTGTCACCCAGAAACGCAACTACCTGAATTTCAGTTTAAAACTTCAAGAGTCAAGGAGGATGTGCCAGGGAATCTTGATCATTAACTTTAATGGATCAGGTGACTCCTGGAGAGGTGGCAGGTAACAGGGGTGCTCTACTATTTAGTGGGCTAACCCATTGATGTTCATGGCTGAATGTGCTGCCAGAAGGGCACGCCAGTTTCACATTTGTGCCTGTGAAGTATGTATATCTCACTGGCACCTTTTCCCTGGGCCATATTTCCTGGCTGCCAAGAAATATGCAGCTTCGCTCCACCAGCCTCTCTGCCATGGAGAGAGTCAGTTGACCTCTGAAGCCTTTGAAACTGTGAACCAGATAACCCTCTCCTCCTTTAAATTGTGTCAGGTATTTTGTTCTAAAGTTTGGAAAGCTGACTCATTTAGGTACTTAGCATCTCTGATATGATAAAGTCTTCTTTCTCCAGTGTTTATTCTGCTCTAGAATACTAATTTCTCAAATTCTTAGATCTTAATTTTTAACTTCAGCATGCATTTTTAAGCAGGAGTTCTGTCATACTGATTTCTTTCCATTTGTACATAACGCTGACTCTTTTTTCCTGGTTTGTTTCTGTTTCTTGTTACTTCTTGAAAAGTATATTGATGAAAAATTTCACTACAAAATTAGAGAATCAGAGGAAAACAACTGGGGTACTTTTTAATAGCAGGGAGTCAAATTGCTTATATTTTTCCTCCTTTATTTCTGATGAATCATATGGGGCAAAATTTCAGCTAGGTCCCCTTCATCTACAAGATATTATCCTGTGTTACATGATACTGCCTGCTTGTGGAAGTGAATGTTATCTATATTTTTTCTGTACAATCTGATAAATGTTGATATGTGAAAGAGCTTCAGGGAATACTTGGAGAGAAATTTGCATTCTCATTATAATATCCTTCCTTGTTTAGTATTTTTATTTTTATTAGCATGTGTCTGCAGTTCATAATGGTTCCTTTCCTTATAGGGAGCTTGTAACTGTATACAACACATCTCATTTCTTTTCCTGTGCACTTGTCTTTTTCTCCTTACCCCTTCCTTCCATTTTTTGCCGCTGTCAATCTGAAACCACAGTGAGTAGATGCCCACCACCAAAGTTCTCAACAACCAGCTCTGGGAGCTCAGGGTTTCTCTGGTGTTTGAGTGGGTGAAGATGTGAAGGTAATAATGGAATGATAGAAATAACTCAGTCTGTGTGGTTACCCCAGAGTTCATGAACACTGACCATAGAAGCATGCATGTTGAAGATACAAGATGGTGAATGACTCTGACCTGAGCACATCGAATCTGGTGGAACCATGGAAATGTGACAGGACCAAGAACATTAGGAAGGTGACAGGACAGAGAACCCCAGGAAAGGGTACAATTATCAGACACAGATTTTTTTCTTGAGGTTGGGGTGGGTCCATAGGAACTCGAGTGTTGGAATTTTAAAGGTGTCTTAAAGTGCGGCTTTTGGGAGGTTGTTGTGTCTTGGTTGCAAAACCTGGATATTCCTGGAGACACAGATGCAGTTAACAGGGAACAGAGTAGTAGACATGCACCAAGAGAATCTCTGATAGTAAAGAACTATGAAAATGCAATGAAGATAATGCAATATAGGTCAATAAGTTGAGTGGTTTATCAAACTTAGAGCAGTTTACGGAAAATTGAAACAATCACTCTAAAGATTTGGAATGCTAGTTTTGGGTCGACACATTTGTGTAGTTTTAGGTAAATAATCATTTTTTAAGAGCCTCCATATTCTAATAAAGAAGCAAATATATTAAGATAATACAGAATCTTAGATTGTTAATACTCAGTGCAGAAATACTACATACTGGGTAAATGGGTGGCTGAGTGCTATCTGGTGTGCACCCTGTGAAGTGCTAAAACTGAGGTAAATTGGAACCACAATCATTGTGTGCTCATTGCCGGTCTCATCCAGCTGAATGCATGGCCAGTGTGAATAACATGACTGAGTTTATTTTCACCGGGCTCTTCCAGGGCACAGAGGTGCAGAGAGCATGCTTTGTACTCTTCCTTCCTGTGTACCTGGCCACACTGGTGGGCAACGGCCTCATTGTCCTGACGGTCAGTGTCAGTGAGAGCCTGCGCTCCCCCATGTACTTCTTCCTGGGCTACCTGTCGCTGGTGGAGATCTGTTACTCCTCCACTGTGGTCCCTAAACTTCTTACTGATCTTCTTGTTAAGGTTAAAACCATCTCCCTGCAGGGCTGCCTGCTTCAGATATTCTGCCTCCACTTCTTTGCCGTTGTTGAGACCCTCCTGCTAGTGATGATGGCCTATGACCGCTACGTGGCCATCTGCAGGCCTCTTCATTATGTGAACATTATGAGTCATCAACTGTGTCATGGTCTAGTGACTGGTTCCTGGTTGGGGGGATTTTTTCATTCCATAATTCAGATTCTCATCACCATCCCTTTGCCCTTCTGTGGTCCCAGTGTCATTGACCACTACTTCTGTGACCTGCAGCCATTATTCAAGCTGGCCTGCACTGACACTTTTGTGGAGGGGCTTATTGTCCTGGTCAACAGTGGGTTATTCTCCATCTTGTCCTTCCTCATCCTGGTGTGCTCCTATGTCATCATCCTTGTCAGCTTGAGGAACCATTCAGCAGAAGGGAGGCGCAAAGCCCTCTCCACCTGTGCCTCTCACATCACCATGGTCATCTTGTTTTTTGGACCTGCCATCTTCCTCTACCTGCGTCCCTCCTCCACCTACACTGAGGACAAGCTGGTGGCTGTGTTTTTCACAGTCTTTACACCCATGCTGAATCCCATCATATACACTCTCAGAAATGCAGAAGTGAAAATTGCCATGAGGAAACTGGGGCAGCAATGCTAACTCAGGGATGCATAAGTGACCAGAAATGTGTGTTGGTTGATTTACGTTTTGGAAATAGATTTTGATTTAGTGGGAGAGTCAACAGTGGTATGAACAAATATAAGGACTCTGTGTCACTGCTGCTCTCATTCTACTTGGCAATTGAAGTTTCTTTGTATTCTGGTGTAATGTTTAACACAGTGATTAGATATTCTCACTGAATCTCTTAGAATTTAATGCATTCATTTCATGCATTTCTGTAATGTGAAAAACAACCCTTATCACATAGAGAGAACATTTTGTTCCCTTTCTATTTATAGTTACCATCACTCCCTTGTTTTCTTCATTCTATTCTTTCTTCTACAGTAAATTAAATATTCATGGAGGCACAGAAGGATATTTCAGTACATATATATGATTTGAAATGATCCAACCTGTGTAACTGATGTTCTATCAGCTCGTACAGTTGTGATTTCTGTTGGGAATATTGAAAATACTCAACTCTAGCTATTACAAGATGTTCACAGATTGTCAACACCCATAGTTATCCTGTTGGACCATAGAATCTCAATAAGTATTGATTCTATTCACCTACACCTCTATAGAGAACATTTTGATAAATGCTTTGTTAGTAACAATCTCTTTGTGCCTGTACAATTAGTAATAGTTAAATCTTAGAAACAGGTGTGGGCCCGCCCTGCCTCCAGGAACTTAGCAGAAGCCTGTATCAGATGTACGCTGCCAAGAATCTCCACCATGGGCCTGCCCTGCCTCCAGAAACTTAGCAGAAGCCTGCATCAGGGGTAGGCTGCCAGGAAGCTCCATCAAGGACCCACCCTGCCACTTGAAACTCAGTGCAGGCCCGCCTCAGGGGTAGGAACCTCCGCTGTGGGCCTGCCTGCCACTGGGAACATCAAGCAGGGCCGCCCAAGACTGAAAACTGCCCCTGGACTGCTACAGCTAGGCCTGCCCTCCCACCTGGAACATCAGAAGATCTCAGTAGAATCCAGTTAGTGTGAGAAAATTTGGAACTTTGCTCCCAGGTGGTGAACTTGGGACTACACCGGCTTGACTGTATCAATGTGGTGAGTATACCCCTAAAATAGAGGTGTACAGCGGACCAATACGGTCAGTAGTAAAAACCCCCTCCAACTAACCGTAGGACTTTGGTGTGTCTGAAAAGAGTGTGTGTGATCCCCTCCTACACATAGAAAACACCAGGCAGAGTGAAAATGACAAAACAAAAAAGCAAAATGCAGTCTCAAACATATAGTTTACCAGAAGCAAGTATAGGAGACATTGAAATAGAGGACTCCAAAACTAACACACCGGGAATCTCTGAAAAGATAGCCAGTGAAATAAAAAAAAACAACTGCATCAGGCTATAGAGGAAATCAAATTGGAAGTAGTCTCCCATGGAAAGATAGAAATAACAACTTTATAAAGGAGTTGTTCAATGCAGCTAAAGAAGAACTAGAGAAAAAAGTACATGAGCATGGGAAACTGATTGAAACTTTGAATGAACAATATAGAAAACAAGCAGAATTCATGCAACAAACTCAAAGACACATCCAAGACACGAAAAAATTCTATTGAAAGCATACAAAATCGCCTAAAGGAAGCTGAGGATAGGATTTCAGACCTTGAGAACAGGATCACAGTTAGTGATCAGAAAAGGATAGAACTTTTAAAAATAACAAAGCAGCATGAAATGACAAACCAGAAGATTCATGATGATGCCAAGAACAACAATATAAGAATAATGGGCATTAGTGAAGATACAGTAGTGTAGGCAAGCCACATACATAAAGTATTTACAGAAATAATAGCAGAAAATTTCCCAAACATGGGGAAAGAATCTGATATGCAGATAGGTGAGGCATATAGAACACCAAATAGTCACAATAAACATAAATCTATAACCAGACAAATAATAATTAACATCTCAGACATACAGCATAAAAACAGAATATTAAAAGCTGTCAGAGAAAAGACACAACTCACCTATCAGGGAAAACCCATTAGAATCAGGACAGACTTTACAGCACAAACTCTCAAGTCAAGAAGATCTTAGAGTCAGGTATTTCAAGCCCTGAAAGAAAACAATCTTCAACCAAGACTGATGTACCCAGCAAAACTTTCATTCAAATTTAATGGAGAAAAAAGATACTTCCATGACAAATAACAACTGAAGAAATTCATGTCCACGAAACCAATCCTAGAAAGAGTACTGAAGGACATACTAGACAGAGATAAAAATGACCACAATCCCCAAAACAACAACAGAAAAAACGACCAGGTAGGATAAGCAATTAAATAAGAGGAAAAGCAGAAAGAAACAACTGGAACATAACATGGCAAAGTCAAGCCAGTACATGGAAATCCATATGGAGAATTCTCAGAAGACTAGGATTGGAAGCCCCATTCAATCCAGCTATCCCCCTCCTGGGTATTTTCCCCAAAGAACTGAAAAGTTCATATCACAGTGATACATCTGCACCCATGTTCATAGCTGCACAACTTGTGATAGCTAAATCCTGGAAACAACCAAGATGCTCATCAACTGCAGAGTGGAATATTACTCAGCTATAAAAAAGGATGACCTTGAGACCTTCGTAGGCAAATGGAGACAACTTGAGACTATCCTCATTAGTGAAATAAATAAGAATCATATTTATAAATATAATATTGTGTCTCTAGTGTAAAAAGTAAATAAGAACTACAAGAGTAATACAACCAAAATGTTTAATTGCTATTGTAAAAAAGAGAGGAAAAGAAAGTGCTCTAAGGGATATAACTGCATGTAAGTTTGAGTGTGTAAAATAGATGATCATAATGCTTAATCTTTGTTGGATCTTTGAGCAGAACTGTTTGTATTCTGACTGTTTGAATATTTACTATGTACCCTTTAACTTTGTAACTTGAATAACTACACCCAGGATGACAGTACATAATTTATAAATTACTGATTTCTTAGTGGGACTTTTTCTCATTCTCCTTTTTCTTTCTTTCTTTCTTTTAGAATTCTGTATTATTGCTACCCTATTTTGTTTTTTTTTTCTTTTTTTCTTCTCTTTAAATAAAATTTTCAAAATGTATAATTGCTATTGTAAAAAAAAGAGGAAATAGGCAGCACTATAAAAGATATAGCTGGATGTATGTTTAGATGTGTGGGATTGATGACCATATTTCTAGATTCTTGTTGGATTGTTGAACAGATCTGTTTGTACTCCCACTGCTTTAGTGCCTACTTTGTGTGCTTTAATCCTGTAAGTTGAATAACTATTTCTAAAAGAACAATGTGTAGTATATCAACTAGTGATTTCTTACTATTTATCTTCTTTTCTTAAAATTCTGTAATATTTCTACCTTTTTCCTGTTTTGTTTCTCTTTAAATAAAAAAAATGAAAAATAGTCTTGGAAAAAACCCAAATGCCAATCAATCACAGAATGGGCAAGAAAGATGTATTTTTATACAATGGAGTATTACACATCTACAAAGAAGGATAAATGAGGTTTTATAGGTAAATGTATGCAACTTGAGACCATATTCATAAGTGGAATAATTAAAACTCATATGTGTAAATATCATACTGTCTCCCTAGTGCAAAAAAAAAACACAAAAAACTCAGAGTAATGAGATCCAAAATGTATTATAGATATGAAAATGAAAGCAACAGAAAGTTTTCAAAAGGAAAGAACAACTGGGATAGGGGGAAAGGAGAAAAGGAAGAAGGGAAAAGATTATATGTACATAATTATACATACACAAGATATAAGTATACTACTAATTTCTGTAAGTTCATCAAAAAGAATGGTTTGTGCTTTCATTGTTTGATTGATGATTTTTTTCATGCCTAAATTTTGTAACTAGAACTACTACTTCCAAGGTGAAAATATGGGATGTATTAACTAGAGTTACTTTCCTATTTTTTTTAAAAATCCTGTATCATTTCCTTTTTAAAAACAAAATGTCTCCAGTTCACAGAAGTGGTAAGAGTCTAATTATATTATTCAGCATTAGAAAGTATATCATTAGTTCTCAACAGATTTAGTCATATTGAAAAAATCAGTTAATTAGTTAAAACATTGTATAATCTGTTTAAAGAAACTTTGGTAGAATGCATCAAACTACTTGCCAAAGCAATATTTGTTTTTGAACAAGGCCTCACCATGTAGTTCAGGCTGGCCTTGAATTCCCAATGATCCTCTTATCTCAGCCTCCCATGTGCTGGTGTAAGAGCATATTATATGATTAATAAAGACACAGTTACAGAATAAGAAACTTATAAGCCTGTTATAGCAAGCTAAAATCAAATGTCAACCTTTGCCTACCCTTCTGCTCCCTGTTAAATAAACACCCTGCTGAATTCAGTCAGCCTTGACTCTCTGGGTCCAGCTGCTTTTCTTCTGATAATGCACTGGGCCAATTTGACTATTATCAGTCTCAGTAGACTCAGTCTATTGTCTCAGTCTCAGTAAGACTATTCTCTTATTTATGTTTCCCATAAATAAGAAAATACATTGCTTCTAACTGGCTTCAAGGACTTTGGTTGAGGTGGAGTAACCCAGGTAAAAATGCATTTATTATTATTATTAGATTTTTTTTTTGTACCAGGGATTGAACTCATGACCATGCACTTGCAAAGCAGATGCTTATGTCACTGAGCTGAATCCCCAGCCTGTGGTCTTTTTTAAAGATCATATAATTTTAAAGGGAATATAACAGAGCAATAAAATTAATCAAAACAGTGATAAGACAGCAGGAAGTCTACAATAGTTACCAGATTGCATATTGTTGTCCTCTAAATAGTTGCTCTCCTTTAGGCTTGCAAAGTCAATCAAACTATGCAATTCCTCCAAATCAGCTGGTAACTCATGGCAGGGGGAAGAGAGGACACTGTTCTCTCCCCAGCTTGCACGTTGGCTGGCTCACAGGTGGGGGCTTAGCTTCCTTCCTTGTTCTCCCCAATCCATGCTCCAGCTGGCTCAGTCACAGGATTAGCTTGCTTCCCAAAGATACTTTTAACTCTCCCTGCTACACTTGAACTCCCTCCCCAGGATGTTTCTATGTTATGATAAACAATTCCTTTTAAGCAAACTGGCTCTTTTAGAGTTAGTTTACCTCACAACATATGACTTAACTTAATCCATGTAACCAGTTATGTAATGCCTTGCCCTTCTTGCTGGTAAACTGTACCTAAACTAGACCCAATGCTGGCTCTTAGCTAGATCCTGCAACCTGCTGCTGTTATGATCAATAAACAGTAGCCTTCTAGATTCCTCAGTGCAACGATTCTTCCATTTAGTTTGCTATTGGTTTTTCTGTAACATTGGGATTACAGGAATGTGTCACCACACTTGGATATAATTTTTAAGAATACAATTTTGATACATTTAAATTTAAATAGATTGTTTTGGTCAGTAGGTGTTATATGGACATCACAGTTTCATCATTTTATTTAATTCTCATGGAGGAAAGAAACAGAAATAAG
Organism: Hydrochoerus hydrochaeris; assembly: GCA_004027455.1. Lineage (NCBI taxonomy): Eukaryota > Metazoa > Chordata > Mammalia > Rodentia > Hydrochaeridae > Hydrochoerus > Hydrochoerus hydrochaeris. The sequence continues at coordinate 36,266 of PVLA01013513.1, forward strand.
GAAAATAACCTGATCAGTTTTCCATCCAGTAGATTTTCCAAAAATGCCCTTAACCATAGCACTCTTGCCTGCCTACATGTCTGCCTTCCTTTCTTTCTTTATTTCTCTCTCTCCTTTCTCTTTCTCCCTCCTTCCTTCATTCCTTCCATCTTTCCTTGCTTTTCTTTCTT
>PVLA01013514.1:0-36426 GCA_004027455.1 Hydrochoerus hydrochaeris
GACATGAAAAATTGATCACATAAAATCAATAGCAGATAGTGATTATCAGAGGACAAAAAGAGTGCTGAGTGCCAGGGATAAACAAGTATTGGTCAGTGTAAATTTCACCCGATTTAGATAAAAATGTAGACCTTGTGGTACTGTTGCATATTATGGGATGAGAGAAAAGAATAATGAGCTGAATACTAAAAGAGTGACAAAACTCTGGATGTTTCCCCATAAAGAAATGAGTGTGGTTCAAGGAGATAAATTGTTTGACCGATTTTATACACAACACAATGTACACACATAGAAAAAGCATAGAGAAGGGCTGAGGATATAACTCATTGGTTCAGTGCCTCCCTGGCATAGGCGAGGCCTTGAGTTTAATCCCAGGTACTAAAAAAGAAATTCATATAGCACCCCATTAAAGGCTTAATTTCATGGTTTTAATTGTATTTAAAAATAAATTTTATTTAAATAAATAAAAGGTATAGAACATTGCTCTATTTGCAACTGAAAGATATTATGAGTAACAGAATCTGATTCTAGTCAAGAAGCAATTCCACACACATGCCCTACTGATCTTCACCACATGTGAGCAAGTAGAGTTAGCCCCACAAATGATTTAGTAAAAACTGAGCAAGAACACACAAAGTATGACACGAAAGTCTCTACTAATACAACGTAAAAAAATCAACTCAAAATGGATTAGAGATGTGAGCATAAGTCCTTCTTGTAAAACCCAGGAGCAAACATAAAGGGAAAAAATTCAGGACTGTGAGCTTTACCTTTACTTCTTGGATATGACACCCAACATGAGTAAGTAAAAGCAAATTAGAGGAATGAAGCAATATAAAAATAGAGACCATCTGCAAAGCAAAGATAAACATTCAGCGGACAGAAGATGCAACTTACAAAATAGAATAGAATATTCTATCTGTTATAGAATTAATAATGAAAATATGTATGAAACATGTGTATGTCAATAGAAATCAATACATAGTTTATAGAGACAAAGCTTGAATTGACTTTTCTTCAATGAAATCATGGTCATCAGGTTTATAGAATTCCTCACTTAAGAAATAACCTCAGCTTTTGCAAATAGGTTATTAAATGAAATGGTCACTTAAATAATGAACCTCAAACTGTAGGTACCTTAGAGTATTCAAAACAAAGAAGTGACCTAAGACAACCCAAACTCAATGACTTTGCTTATATTTCTATGACTCTTACATGCTGGATTGTTCTCTAAAATTCAATAAGCAAAAATGACTGTGCTTTATAAATAAGATACACTGTACAAATTCAACCAGGAAACCAGGCCAGTGCTGAGAGGGGAATTAGGCCCATGCTGCAGTGAGGAGAGTTCCAACTCTCTGGTGCTGCCTGGGAGAGTTTGGGACATCACTCTTGGTGCTTGGGTGCCCACCAATCCCCCTAGGACACTGGACTAGGCTGGAGAGTTTTCCCAGGATTGAGTGGACATTGCTCAGGGACCTTAATCAACCAGAGGAGCCAAGGCCCCTGAGACCTGGAAGCCCAGTTCACAGGAGGTGATTTCCAACACACCCAGGGAAAGTTTTGGAACATAGCTCAAAACATAGAAATATGGGGAAATGAAAAAACAAAAGTCCAAAATGGAATCTCAAATCTCCAGCAAATCCAAAGAAATGCTGGGAGCCACATACATAGAAGAAAATACTAGAAATAAACCTGAAATACTGAAATGATATCAAACAAATGAGGGAGCAAGTACAGGAAACTATGAAGGAACTCAAATCAGAAATATTCTCCCAGTTAAAACAAGAAATAATAAAAGTAGTGAAAGAAATAGTGAATGTATCCAAAGAAGACAGAGCTAAAAAATTAGGGGAACAAAGAAAAAAGATAGAATCCTTGAATGAACAGTATAAGATACAAACAGAATACATGAAGTAGATTTAAAGATATATACAGGAAATCAAAAATTCTACTGAAAGTTGCAAAAACTACCTCAATGAAAGTGAAGATAGAATTTCAGACCTTGAAGATAAGACTGCAGTGAGTGAACAGGAAAGGAAAGATCTTTTAAAAAAACAAAGAATCAGGAAATAACAATTCAACAGTTGCAAGATGATGCAAAGAAAAACAACATAAGATTAATAGGGATAAATGAAAAAGAAGGGGACAACACAAATGATATCAAGAGGTTATTTACAGAAGTAATAGCTGAAAATTTCCAAACATGAGTATCACATAGAGATTAGTGAAGCATATGGAACACAAAACATCCATAATCAAAACAAAACTAAACCCAGACATATAATGATCACCATCCCAGAAATCCAACATAAGAATAGAATATTAAAAGCTGTTAGAGAGAAAAGACAGATCACCTACAAAGAAAAACCTATGAGAATCACAGCAGACTTCTCAATACAAACAATGAAGTAAAGAGCATGGAGTGAAATCTTTCATATCCTAAAGGAAAAAGACTTCCAACCCAGAATGATGTACCCTGTAAAACTGTCCTTCAAAATGGATGGCGAAAGAAGATACTCCCAAGACAAAGAACAGCTGAAGAACTTCATGATCGCCAAAACAACCCTGCAAAGAATACTCAAAGATATTCTAGATACACATAGGAAAAAACCAAAAGCAAGACAGACAATTAAACAGAATGGAAAGGTAAAGATACAACAGCAGAAAGATAACCTGTCAACAATAAACCAGTATATAACAGTTATAACCATTACTGCAAATGGTCTCATTTAACAAATTAAAAGAAACAGACTAGCAGAATATATCCAGAAACAACATCCAACCATATGCTGTCTACAAGAAACCCATCTAACCCAAAAGAAACTAAGACTGAAAATCAGAGGATGGAAAACAATACCCCATACAACAGGAACTCAAAAAAATGTGGGGTAGCTATTATGTTTGCAGACAATATGAACTTTACACCAAGATTGGTCCAAAGAGATGAAGAAGGTCACTACATACTACTTAGGGGTAAACTTCAAGAGGAAGAGATAACAATCTTAAATATATATGCACAAATGCCTGAACACCCAGCTATACACAGCAAGTATTAACAGAAATGAAAAATCAAATAAGCAATAACATAATTATAACAGGAGACCTTAACATGCCATTGACACAAAGGGACAGATCAACTAGACATAAAATCAGTAAAGAAATAACAGAACTGAATCACACCTGTGTACAAATGGATTTGTTAGACATATACAGAGTGTTCCATCCAACAACATCAGAATATACATTCATATCAGCAGTCCATGGGACATTCTCAAAAATAGACCATATATTAACCCACAGAAAATATTTAAGTAAATACAGAAGCATTGAAATTATCCCATGCATTTTATCAGATCATAGCACCATGAAACTAGAAATTAATGATAAAAGAAACTGCAAAAATACCACAAACATATGGAAATTGAATAATAAACTCTTGATCAATCAATGGTTCACAGAGGAAATTAAAGAAGAAATTAAATAATATCTACAAGCAAACAAAAATACAAATACAACTTACTGGAATCTGTGGGATGCAATGAAATTGGTCCTCCAAAAAAAATTATTGCACTGTGTTCCCACATTAAGAAAACAGAATGAACACAATAACCTGATGCTACACCTCAAACATTTAGAAAATGAAGAGCAAGCCAAGCCTAAAGCCAAAAGACAGGAGGAAATTATAAGGATCAGAGTAGAAATTAATGCTATAGAGACTAAGAAAACAATACAATCGATGAATCAAGGAGTTGTTTATTTGAAAGAATAAATAAAATCTATAAGCCCCTAGCTAACCTAATTAAAATAGGAAATAAAAAACTCATATTCAAGGAATACATAATGAAAAAGGTGAAATCACTATCGACTCTGTGGAAATATAGGAGATTATCAACACCTATTTTGAAAACCTCTACTCTCATAGGTTCGATAATACAGAAGAAATGGACAGATTCCTAGAAACATATGAACCAACAAAGCTGGATCTAGATGTAAAACTGCTGAATAATCCAATTTCTATTAATGAATTTGAAAATGTAATTAAGTCCTTACCAACAAAGAAAAGCCCAGGCCCAGATGGATTCATTGTGTAATTCTACAAGAAATACAATGACGACTTACTGCCGACACTCCACAAATTCTTCAAAGAAATCAAAAGGGAAACAATTCACCTTAAGTCATTCCTGAAGGCCAATATTAATCTAGTAACAAAAGACTAGATTAATATGAGAAAGACTAAAATAATAAAGAGAACTACAGGTCAATCTGCCTAATGAACATAGATGCAAAAATTCTCAATAAAATATTGGCAAACAGGATGCAGCACATAATCAATAAATTTATACAGGTGGCCAAGTCGGATTCATCCCAGGCATGCAGAGATGGTTCAACATATGTAAATCAATAAATGTAATTCACCATATCAATAGAGCCAAAAGTAAGACTCAAATGATCATTTCTATAGATGCAGAAAAAGCTTTTGATAAGATCTAACACCCATTCATGTTAAGAATCTTACACAGAATTGGAAGAGATGTTCTCTACCTCAGTACAATAAAGGCCATCTATGACAAACCAACAACTAGCATCATATTAAATGGCCCAAAACTGAAAGCCTTTACCTTAATTCATGCACAAGACAAGGATGTTCCTTATCACCACTCCTATTGAGCATAGGAATTGAAATACTACTCAGAGCAACTAGACAAGAGAGAAAAATAAACAGAGTAAACATAGGAAAAGAGGAAATTAAACTATCATTATGTGCAGAAGACCTGATACTCTACAGAGAATACCCCAAAAACTCCATCAAAAGACTCCTAGATATAATAAATAAATTCAGCAACATAGCTGGATACACAGTCAATATTCAAAAATCATTAGCATTCTTAATACATTAACAACAAAATCACTAAGAGAGAAATAAGAGAAGCCATACCCTTCACATGAGCATCCAAAAAAATGAAATACTTAGGAATTAATCTAATGAAAAGAGCTATATAGGGACAGTTATAACACTCTGAAAAAAAGAAACTTAAGGGGACCTCAGAAAATGAAAGACATGGCAAGTTCATGCATAGGAAGAATAAATATTGAGAAAATGGCCATTCTCCCAAAATTGTTTTACAGATTCAATGCAATCCCAATGAAAATACCACTAACATACCTCATAGATCTAGAGAAATCACTCCTAAAATTCAGCTGGAACCAGAAGAGACCTAGAATAGAAAAGGCTATTCTAAGCAGAAAAGACAAGGCAGGAGGTATCACAATCTCTGACTTGAGGTTTTACTACAAAGTTACTATAATAAAATCAACATGATACTGGAATAAAAACAGATCTGAAGATCATTGGAATAGACTAGAGGATACAACCACAACTCAGAACACACTGAGCCACCTTATCTTTGATAAAGGGGCCAAGCATGTTCACTAGAAGAATGATAATCTCTTTAATAAATGATGCTGGAAAAACTGGCTTTCCATATGCTGAAAACTAAAATTAGACCAATGCCTGTCACCATGTGATAAACTAAAATCTAAAGAGTTCAAATATCTAAATATTAAAACAGAAATTCTAAATCTTTTGGAAGACAAAGTAAGTAAAAATCTTGAAAACATAGGGTTTGGTAGAGAATTCATGAACAAGAACCAAACTGCATCGAAAATACTTCCTAGAATCAATAACTGGGATCATGTCTGATTAAAGAGTTTCTATGTGTCCAGCGAAATCTTCAGCAGAGTGAAAAGAAAACCCACAAACTGGGAAAAAATATTAGTGAACTGTCCCTCAGACAAAGGACTTCCGTCTAGAACTTACAAAGAATTAAAAAAAATCAGACATCCGAAATTCAAAGACCCAATCCAAAAATGCACATCCGAGATGAACATGCAGTTCTCAGATGAAGGTATACAAATGGTAAATAAATACATGAAAAAATATTCATCATCATTGGTCATTAGAGAAATGCAAATTAAAACAACTCTGAGATTCCATTTCATTCTGGAAAGAATGGCCAGGATCAACACAACTACCAACAACAAATGCTGGAGAGGCTTTGAGGAAAAAGGAATACTTCTGCATTGTTGGGGGGAGTGTAGGAGGTCAGTCTGGAGATTCCTCAAAAATCTAGTATTGGAAGTCCCATTTGACCCAGGTATTCCACTCCGAGCATATTCCCAGAAGAACTGAAAACATCATGCCACAGTGATATTTGTACACCCATGTTTATAATGGCACAATTTGTAGTAGCCAGATCTTGGAAACAACCTAAGTGCCCATCAACTTTGGAATGGATAAAAAAATGGTGGTATCTTTATACAATGGAATACTACTCATCTATAAAGAATGATCACATTGAGATATTTATAAATAAATGGATGCAACTTGAAACATACTCATAAGTGAAATAAATCAAACCCATATCTATAAATACCATATGGTCACCCTAGTGTAAAAATGGTAAAACTACATATGATTCTGTAATAATCACGTCTCCCCATTATATTGCTTTGAGGTCTTATAATGTTTTCATTCATTGGTTGGAATGGTTTTATTGTTTTGTTTGACCTTATTATATGTGATGATATGAACAGCTACTTTGAAGAAAACAAGACATTATGGCAGCCATTGCTGATTTAATATCATCTTGCTTTGAAGTCCTACCATGCTTTTGTTGTTCTATTACCTTTGGTTCTATCATGTTGTGTCTTATTGGACTTTAATATGTATGATAGTATAAACAAATATTTTATGGAAAATAATATAATATAGTAGCCATTGTTCATCCTCTGTTATTTGATTCAGAATGCCTTGTAATAGTTTAATTCTCTTGAATGATTTTATTCTACTTCATTTTATTTGATATTATTATGTGTAAAGCTATGCTCATCTATTTCAAAAACAGGGATGTTATGGTAGCTACTGTTGATATCCAATTGTCCTGTTGTGAAGTTCTGTGTTGCTTGCATTTTTCCATTCTGATCTGCTTTATTCTGTCCTCTTTTGTTGTATTCTCTGTAAAATAAATAAATATATAAATAAACAATAAAGATATACTACCAAAAAGAAACTGAGGCTCTATAAACAAGATGAACAAAAGTGTGCAAATGAAAAGATGTTTCCTAAAACTCTTGTACACTACAGAAGAGCACACCTCAGTGTATAATTGTGAACAGTCATTAAAAGGCAGGTTTTAAATGAGGAATATCTGTATATAAAACAATTTCAGCCTCAATGATCATTAGATCAATGCAGATCTAAATTATTTTAAGTAATGTAATATTATACTGAAAATATGTGTAGTAACAATAAGAATTAAAACTAAAACTCAAAAGAAACATTTTCAACAGTGTCACAGCCAAGCTAATCAATCCATGGCAGCAGAACAGACCTTATTTCAGAGTTTTTGACTTGTTCATTATGGAGTAAATAATTATTTCTTTTCTGGAAATTACTGATGACTGTCCCCTGAGATTGTATGTTTCCTCAACAATGAAACAACTGGATAAAAACAGCCTCACTGAGACATCTTCAAAATGTACGCACACTAGAATTTGCTATCACTTAGGTAAGAAAAATTTTCAGATAATTTCAAGCATACTCAAGGAGCTAGAACCTAAAGTTTCAAAATTATGTTATATTTAGAAAATATTTGCACATTTAAACCATGGACTCAACATTGTGCTTGTGTTCTGACTATGAGTAATATGTATTCATTAGGAAGTAATTTATCCAGAGGTTTACCTTGGGACCTCAGAAAACATTCTTAAAATAAAAGCAAACACTATTATTTAATTTATAGTTGTATAAGTAAATGAAAGGACTATTTAAATAGTGTATTCTTTAATTCTGGTGAGTGATTAAGCTGGTTCAAAACCAGAATAAATCACAGAGTGTCAGTAAAGGATATGGAAATATCTGATAATTTTATTATCTGAAGTCTCATATTTTAATTTTTGTGTTTGTTTGCTTCTTTTGTACCAGGAATCAAATTCACAACCTCATGCTCACCAGGCAGGTGCTATGCCATTAAGCTATATACCTAGCCTTATATCTTGATTTTATAATTAAAATTATCAATAATTCTTCAAAATTTGTATCAGTGATACCATGTAAGTTACTTAAGATTAATATTTATTTCATATTTCTATCATTTTAGTTTGTTTCAAAATATCAACACACATCAAAATTTTTGTTTTCTTTAACTCGCCAGGATACACAGATTGTTCATTAGTACTACGAAGCAATTCACACTAAAAGTCTGGTGAGAATTGTGAAAATTGTGATGTACTACAAGGAAGACTAAGGACTAAGCCTTAAGTCTGTAATTATTGACCAAGGAAGTTTCTGTGAATGTGAGATAACATTAATATACACGCAGTCCATTCCTACAGCATACTCTCAGTAAGTGGCTGTCATTGTTGCTATTGAAATTTGCAAACTAAATGTAATATCATACAACTCAAGACATTTAAATTTTAGATCTTCTAGTCAATTTAGAATTGCAGCAGATTTCATTTATTTAAAAGTGATCCTACTTTATTCAATTTTTAAATATCACAATGATATATGTTTAAAAGTCTAAATCTTCTGAATATGTGCCAATATTAAATTCCTCTTAGCATTGCAACTTTTCTGTGGGCCGATAGTAGAAATTAACTTTCAGATAAATTAGATAGGTAATTTTATTTACTCAAAGCAAATGGAAGCAATGTGCAATGTATAAGGCAGAAGAATGTTTAATTGTGCATATTTTTAAAAACAAGAATTCACAAAGCATTGTATTATCTCAACAATATTTCAGATACATAAACTGTTAGGGGAAGAAAAAATTTTAATTCAAATTAAAATTTTTGGGATGCTTTACAGAACTAGGAAATATAGCTTATTTTAAATTTATACTTATTGAAAAAGTTGATATTAGCATACATTTCCATCAAATATTAAGCAAAATTTTGTAAAATAAATATTAATGTTTACTCTCTTATTTTCATGGATTAAATCATATCAATGGTTGATCGAATTCTGATTCTATTTTATGTCACATTCTTGATATATGCATTTAATATCATGAGATAAGAAGTATTTTAAATGCTTGCTTTATGTTCTAATTTTATTTAGTATGAAAGGAATGAATACAATTCAGGGGAACATTAACCAGTCGACCTGAAGTTTATGACACATGGCTGTACTTTACAAAGTGTGCATATACACATTTTACCCTTGATTATGCAGTTAGTGATATGAGCACTCCTCTCAGTCCTATTTGGATATGCTGTGTGAAATTATACACTGACTACACATGCACTTATATATGTATATTTATGTAAATACTTATGTATTTTTCTTGTTTAAGAGTACAAAGTGGTTAACCCTCTCCTAGTAATATAATCCACAACTTGTGAGTATCTTCAGGCTTGTCCTGTGGCTTGCCAATTCGTGGCCATCTGCAACCCATTCCTGTACTCTGTGAGCCTGACACCCAGGGTCTATGTGCTACTCATTACTGCTTCCTGCCTCAGGTATTCTGCATGCCACTGTGAACACTGTGGCCACTTTCAGGCTGTCCTTCTGTGGACCTAATGTAATCAAATACATCTTCTGTGATGTCTCTGCTCTGCTCATGATTTCTTGCTCTGACACTCACACAAACCAGCTACTACTCTTTTACATTGCTGACTCCATTGATATGTTTACTGTCCTAATTGTCCTGATGTCCTATGACTTCATCCTGTCAGCTGCTCTCAGGACACACTCTACAGAAGGGAGGAGAAAGGTCTCTACCTGTGGCTCTCACTCAGTGAAGTGTCCATTTTCATGGATAATTTCTTTTCATGTACATGAGACCAAGTTCCAGCTATGCCTTAGAGCATGACATGATGGTGTCCATATTCTACACTATTGTGATTGCTGTACTGAATCACATCATCTGCAGTTTGAGAAACAAAGATTTCAAAGAAGCAATGCAAAAAATGTTTGGGAAATATCAGTTATGAATGAAGTATTGTTCACTGTAAAATACTGCTAAAATTACAGTTAATATTTTGTATGTTATTCTAAAAATAATTTGATGAAAATGTTCTCATTTGTGACTATTTAAAATTAAGGACATGAGCTGTGTTCTTCTGTGATATATTGAAAACACAAATAAAATAATATGCATTTGTTTTCATAATAGTCATAACAAAATATGTACATGTTCCCATACATAGATGCTGGTACCTGCCAAAATGCACACACTGCATGTACATCCCTGTATATCCATAATATTTAACATGGTTTGTATTTCATTTTCTTAGCTTCTCTAAGTTGTGTCTCATGGTTTCCCATAATTACATTTATAGCTTTGCAGCTTTAGCTAAATGCCTTGGCCAGATGCTGCTATCCACTGGATATTCACACCACTCCCATAATCCCAGAACAATTTCTCTAGTGACCTGGATGCTTAATTCCAATTTGAAGCAACTTCATTCTTGGCAGTGAGCATCAATCGCATCTGTATTTATTATCTTTCAGATTTCTGAGTTCGTCAAGGGACTGATTTTAAGAGTGAAGTTATATTGCTTTAATTATATGTACTATTGAAGCTCCAGCAGAAAAGCCATTCTTTAATTTGATAGCAATAAGCATCGGTATTTATTGGGACTCTACTTAAACTTGACAAAAACAATCACAAAAACAAAGTGTATTTAATTAAAAAGAAGTTTTCAGAAGTTTTGTCTCTTCTGGCGCTGGAGTCCACATTACTCCTTAGGAGATTTCCCACAGCCCAGCCCTCTACTCCACTTTTGTCTGTTTTATTTTGACCTCTCCCATGCTCTGAAACACTTGGAGATTCCACCCTTCCTCACTGCCCAAGTCACAGATGGAAATGTAGAAAATGACTTTTCTGTGCTGATGCTGAATCTTGCGTCAACACATCACCATTTCTCTGCACTTCTCCACCTTCATCAAAGTGAGTCTAACTGTATTTTTCCTTCCATATTCTTAAATTATTACATTTAAATCATAATTTTGTGAATTCACGTATTAACTCAAGGATTCCCTTTATTCATTAATTATAGTAACTATCTTAGTACATAGATTATAACCAAATATAATTTACTGAAATGTGATTAATACATTTAAATAAAACTACCACAGTTAAATAAAATGTTTACAGAGATATATACTCCAATATATTCCTATACTGTACCTTCAAAATGATTTTATTCTTCTGTTGGATAATTCTTTGTAATATCAAAACATTACTTCCTTCAAATGTAAAAACTAAGACCTCACCCATAATTAGTATGTAGTCAAAGTACATATATTAGGACTGATGCAGCATGTGTGAGTTTTATGCCTGTGTTTGTGTGAATATTACTAAGAATTAAAGAGTTCATTGAACAACCAATCATTATAAAACCCGAAAAATTGTATGCATATACAAGTCTGACTTTGAATCAAGGGCTCAAACACAATTATAATGAAAGAATGAATCACAGATTTGAAAATTATATATTTGTTGAATTAATAAATAGTACACTATTAATCCATATGTCAATGTTTATAAAATACATATAAATAAAAATTCTAAATGAAGAGATCACTCAGTGCTTCATGTTAAATTCACCCTAAAATTTAAAATATATAGTCATATTGAACACTGGAAAATCTTATAAACTTGGTGTAAATTTAAAAGCTGACAAGTTGAAAGTGGTGGTGAGGAACCTCCACTGTTCTGGCAAAATTTTAACACTGACACACATTTTGCCAAATATTTTACAAACTTCTACTATGCTTATGCATTCAGCCAAATGACAGAGTGATTTATAGCTAAATGAATTAACAGAGAAGACGTCAAATCAAAAACAAAATGGAAAAATTAGATATTGCTTAGTATATTAGAAATATTTTCATGAATTTCTGCAAGTTTATAGAATATGTTACTGATGAAAACATAAATGCACAGATAACTACATGTAATACTTATGTCTTATATGAGGAAACTAATTTAGCTGGATAAAACCAGGATTTGTTGAAAAAGAAAAATATATACAGTCATTTGCAATGCTTAAATACAATTTAATGGTACAATGAATAAAAGATAGATTAATAAAAATGTATATAAAGTCAGTGACTCTCTATTGAGTATCTATAATAATCATGTTTTTAATTCAAATACAAATATAATATAGTATTATTTTCCAGAAGTACAAGTTGAATAAAATTCCTTTCATTTTTAACATTTCACTAGTTAAGTGAGAACCTGACATAAACAACTCGAAAGACAAAAAGTTTGTTTTGCTTCACAATTCAGAGGTTTTAATCCATGGTCTACTCATTTACTTGCTTTAGGTTTACAGTAGTCAGAAAGATCAGAAAAGTCAAGGAAGAAGAAAGTGGCTCAGCATGGCAGCCAGGAATCAGAAAGGGTCCAGGAGTCAGGGAGGAAAAATTCTGGGACCAGATATGCCCTCAAGGTCATCCCCATGATCTACTAGGCCCCTTGCCTTTATTCATCACCTGCCTGTAATGCCATTCAACTATTCTTGCTGCCTTTATTATCTGATCATTTTCCAAAAAGCCATCAGTCCTGTACTAATCCTTCATTTTTAGGGAAAATTTCATTTCCCTACCATGAGAGTCCCATGGTTGCAATTACAAATAATATCACTTGTATCTGAATGGCTAAACCAAACATCACCTTATTCAAAGGAAAACCAATGATCAGGTAAAGCCAGATTGTTGTTCATGGGCTTGCTGCTACCTAATTCCAGTTCAAAGCAATCTCTTCATTTCTAGAATGTATGCAACAAACTAATCATGCCATGTGGTTTAAACACCAATGATAATTACCTCAAATTCCTGATGCCATCCCTGGGATAGTCTTGGGGGTGAATTATTTTCCATTTCATTATGTCCTCTAAAGCACAGGCATCAATCACTTTCTTTAATTTCTCTGTGACTTTCAAAATTATATCTTAGCATTTTTCATGGTTTTACCTGAATGAAAAATAATTCCCTCAAAACTTTGTTCCATTCCTAAAATTGAACTGACTGAAAGGATTGGACTCTTCTGCAGCTGAGCTCTCTTCTATAGCTATGAGAGTCTCCACAGGCTTTGTGCTTACTCAGGTTTCATTGTTTTCCTTGATGTCTGTTTCTCTGAGTCACTTACCAATAGCACACTTCCTGACTGCCCAAGTCCTAGAAGAAACAATAGAAAAGGTCATTGCTATCATTTTGCCACACACTGTTGCCAACATACCTCACTGAATTTGCAAATGTGTATCTCTCAAAAAGGTGTAAATTTTCTGAGTTTTACTCTTTTGCTTCATTTTTTAAATATTATTTAAGCCAGGGATTGAGCTTAGTGGCTTAAGCACCTGCCTGGCAAGCAAGAGGTCGTGAGTTTGATCCCAGGTACCAAAAAAATTGTTCTAGAAATAAATATTACTTAAATATTATTTTGTTAACCATTTCTTCCTCCATAGCTTCCTTTATAAGTCAACTATATAAATACAAATGTTTTCTTAAAACACAAGCTACACAAAAGAATATTTTCCTAAAATATGTTTGCATGATGTAAATAACATTTCAGTAGTACAGATGTAGAACATTTAATATGAAAATATTTAACTATGCAAAAATGTCTTTCATCTTTTTGAGTTGTTCTGCTGTAGGATATCACATTTTTCCTTGAAACAAATGCCAAAGTCTTGGACATTGATATCTGTTGATCTTCTTTTACCTAATGTAATACTTGGTATGCTCACAGTTTTGCTTTTAAACACTGGATGATATCAATGCATCCATTGCAGCATTTTTAATTTGCAATGTGCTTTATAATTCTTTTTGGAATTTTACCCACAATTGTTTACTTTTTTAAAAGATTTCTTTTACATATAAAGTTCATCTCTTAGAAAAAGTTTTTGGCTTGGCATTGTTCTTTTATCTAGTCTGATGATGTCCTTAATTGAATGCTACATCCTTTAAATCCAGTGAAATTTTTTGTAGAGATATTTGCACTTTTTTCTTATTCACTTCTGTTCTTTTTCTTCTTTTTCTCCGTTTTAACCTCACTCTGAATTACTATGTTGGTTTTGTGTTTTTCAGAATTGGCTAAAATACTCCAGTTTTTCCCATTTATTATTACTTTAAAGATTATAATATACATGCTAATTCATTAGAATTAATACTGCATTGATGTCACATCACTTCATGGATAAGAAAGTTATCCCAATTTTTACTTTATTGCTGTAATATATTTGCTTTTGTGTATACATTTTTAAAAACTGCACTATTACTATTACTATTCATTTAAAATCACAGATTGAGTTTTGCTTTTCTGAGGTAGAGAAATTAGAAACAGACTGAAGATTCTATTTGCTGGCAACATCTCAACTCTGCCTAGCCCCAGGATAACTGCCATTGAGAGAATGAAGAAGAATACCACAGCTGTGTCCTGGTAAAATGCCAGACTTGGCCCATGTGTTGTGCTTTGGCCAAACTCTAATTCAGGAAATCAATTGTTTTCAAACAGTTTAAGAAATGAAAGACAAATGTTATATACACTATATTTTATGTTCCTGAAACTTTTTTTTTAAGAACTTGAATCTGATTTTCCATCCTGAACTGTAAGCATCATCATAAACCTCATCTTTCTAGTAGGCCTATACCTAAATCCAACCCAACAGTTGCCAGTACCCTTAACCCTAGCAAATAATAATCCTATTAGAAAACATAGACATGCACTTAAAGACTAACCCTAAGCTTATAACCCACTGACTCTGACCATAACAGTAAAACAAAGCAATGTACTAAGCAAATATGAAAACTAACCACAAACATTGCTAATGCTTACCGCACACTAACAGAAACAATACCCTACCTTAATGCTCGCAATACCCTACACTAACACTGACAACACCACTAATTCCATCTTCCTGATCCCAGTCCTCACTCTAACCTAATAGAACTGAACACTAACCATAACCCCCAGACATTAACTCTGTTCCTAACTGATTCTACAAATGAAAACTAACCTTAATCTATATCTAAACCTAAACATTAAACTTTACATTAACCCAAAACATGGCTCTGACTCTGATATTACACCCAACTGGACCTGTGTCCTGTAGTATTAATTGTAAGTGTAACCCTAACTTTAATCCCAATGAAAATCTGACCCTGACCCCTAAAAGCTAACCACTAAAAGCTACCCTAATTACTAACCCTATCCTGGACCATATTTTTGAAATCTAACCCTAACATCTAACTCTGACCCTAACACTATATTTAATAGCTTTAAAACTTAATCTTGCCCTAAACCTTCACCTAATCCTTCCAAGCATGCAAGATGAGTTTCTGCTGTTTTCCCACTTTGCAAAGCCTAGTCAAAAAAGCACAGCAGTTGGAGCCTTTTTAGATCTTGGTTCTGATCTCACTGTGGATGTTTCCAGCTAATGTTCAGGAGGAGCAGACAAGTAAGAGAGGCTACCCACTTCCAGTCCTGGCCTGGTCTGAGCAGTCTTCATCACTGGATTCAGGTGGACTTGAAGGGGATGAACCAGACAGGGGTGAGATGATCAGTGTCAGAATTCTGATCTGTCCATATCCTACTTCCTCCTTCATGGTTGAAAGTATGAGAGGCATTGAGGACCTATAGTTACTGAATTTTGAGGGTTTGTTTGTCTGTCTGGAAGCTAATCCACTGACCTCAAGCTGTCATCTCTCACTCTCTGTCTCAAGATTATATGTATACAATCCTATGTAGCCTAATGTGGAGAGATTTTCTCTGCAGTGTGTACATTTGAGGTGACGATGGGGGGCAAATTACAACTTGTGGCCAAAATGCAAGGCACTCTCTTTTGAAAGCTCCATGCAGATCATTAGCAAACCACATGACAACTCTATTTCCTTGGACCCAGTGCAGAAGCATCACAAAATACACCATGGCCAGTGCTGCTGTAGGCTGTAAGTGAGCACAAGCGGATCTCTAGAGGGGAGAACTAATACTGACCAGGACTAAGACCCCCTAGGTAATGGCCTAGGGCTTGAGTACAGAAATTATCTGTAAAGAAATTTTGCCTTCATTAAAACCTCTGGTAACTTAAGTAAGTGTAAAGTTTCACATCATTCATTTATAGAATCAGAGAAAACTTTTATTTTAATTTTTATTTTAAAGAGAATAAGAAAAGAGGACAGATTTAAGCAGGTCAGAACAGAACAATGTAAGCAACACAGCACTTTACAACAAGACAATTGGATACTAACAATAGCTATCATAATGTCTCTTTCTTTGAAATAGTTGAGCTTAGCTTTACACAAAATTAAGTCAAACATAACAAAATAGAATAAAACCACTCAAGAGAATGAAAGTATTAGAAGGCATTCTGAACCAAATAACCAAAGATGAACAATGCCTAGTATATTATCTCATTTTCCATACAAAATTTCGTTATACTATCATACAAATTAAAAGCCAATAAGACACAACATGATAGAACAATGTTAATAGAAAAACAAAAGCATGGTAGGACTTCAGAGCAAGATGATATCAAATCAAAAATGGCTGCCATGTTGTCTTTTCTTCAAAGTAAATATTCATAGCATCACATATATTAAGATCAAACAAAACAGAAAAAAAACATTCCAAACAATGAATGAAAACTTAAGACTTCAAAGCAATATAATGGTGAACCATGATTACTATAAAATCTTCTGTGCTCTTACCATTTCTTACACTAGGGAGACTGTATGGTATTTATGCATGTGAGTTTGATTTATTTCACTTATGATTATGGATTCAAGTTGCATCCATTTAATTATAAATATCTCAATATGATCATTCTTTATAGCTGAGTAATACTCCATTATATAAAAGTACCACGTTTTTTTTATCCATTCCTCAGTTGTTGGGTACTTAGGTTGTTTCCAAGATCTGGCTACTACAAATTGTGCTGCTATAAACATGGGTGCACATATATCACTGTGGTAAGATGTATTCAGTTCTTCTGGGAATATGTCTAGGAGTGGAATAGCTGGGTCAAATGGGACTTTCAA
Source organism: Hydrochoerus hydrochaeris (assembly GCA_004027455.1). Taxonomy (NCBI): domain Eukaryota; kingdom Metazoa; phylum Chordata; class Mammalia; order Rodentia; family Hydrochaeridae; genus Hydrochoerus; species Hydrochoerus hydrochaeris. The sequence continues at coordinate 17,054 of PVLA01013514.1, forward strand.
TACCAGCTTTTTGAGGAATCTCCAGACTGACCTCCACAGTGGTTGCACCCATCTACACTCCCACCAACAGTGCAGAAGAGCTCCTTTTTCCCCACAGCATCTCCACCATTTGTTGTTGGTAGTTTTGTTGATCCTTGCCATTCTTTCTGGAGTGAGATGGAATCTCAGTGTGGTTTTAATTTGCATTTCTCTAATGAGCAAGTATGATGATGGTATTTATTTGCCATTTGTATTTATTTCTTCATCTGAGAACTTTGTGTTCATCTTGGATGCCCATTTTTGGATTTGTTCTTTTCATTTTGGGGGTCGGTTTTTTTAGTTATTCATAAGTTCTAGACAGAAGTCCTTTCTCTGAAGGACAGTTAACTAAGATTTTTTTGCCAGTTTGTGGATTTCCTTTTCACTCTGATGGAGATTTCTTTCAACATGCAGAAAATCTTTAATAAGACATGATCCCAATTATTGATTCAGGGAAGTATTTCCTATGTGGTATGGTTCTTGTTTATGAATTCTCTACCAACCCCTATGTCTTCAAGATTTTTACCTGCTTTGTCTGGCACCAGATTTAGTGTTTCTGTTGTAATATTTAGATCTTTGATCCATTTAGATTTTAGTTTTGTATATGATGACAGGAATGTTTCTAATTTTAGTTTTCAGCATATGGAGAGCCAGTTTTTCCAGCACCACTTATTAAAGAGACTAGTACTCTTCCAGTGAACATATTTGACTCCTTAATCAAAGATAAGGTGGTTGAGTGTGTTCATAGTTGTGTTTTCTAGTCTATTCCTTTGATCTGTAGGGCTGTTTTTATTCCAATACAATGTTGATGTTACTTTGGTAGCTTCAGAGTATAAATTCAGGTCAAGGATTGTGACTCCTCCTGCCTTGGCTTTGCTGCTTAGAATTACTTTTGCTATGCTAGGTCTCTTCTGTTTCCAGAAGAATTTTAGGAGTGATTTCTCTAGATATATGAGGTATGTTAGTGGTATTTTCATTGGGATTGCAGTGAATCTGTATAAAAATTTTGGGAGAATGGCCATTTTCACAATATTCTTCCTATCCATGAACAAGGGCTGTCTTTAATTTTTCTGAGGTCCTGTCGATTTCTTTTTTCAGGGTATAATAATTTTCCCTATACAATTCTTTTTACGTCTTTCATTAGATCAATTCCTAAGTATTTCATTTTTTTTTGATGCTAGTGTGGTGTGGCTTCTCTTATTTATCTTCCAGTGATTTTGTTGTTAGTGTTTAAGAATGCTATTGATTTTTGAGTATTGATTTTGTGTCCAGCTACATTGCTGAATTTATTTATTACATCTAGGAGTTTTTCAAAGGAATTTTGGGGGTCTTCTATGTAAAGTATCATGTCATCTTCAAATAAAGATAATTTATCTTCCTCTTTTCCTATCTTTACTCCTTTTATTTCTCTCTCTTATTAATTGCTCTGGCTATTAATTCCAGTACTATGTTGAATTGGAGTGGTGATAAGGGACATACTTGTCATGTGCCTGATTTCAAGGTAAAGGGCTTTAGTTTTTTGCCATTTAATATGACACTGCTTGTTGGTTTGTTGTGGCTTGCCTTTATCATATTGAGGTAAAAACCATCTATTCCAATTGCCTGTAAGGTTCTTATCATGAATGGGTGTTGGATCTTATCAAAAGCTTTTTCTGCATCTATGAAAATGATATTGTGATTCTAACTTTTCACACTATTGATAAGGTGGGTTACTTTTATTGATTTATGTATGTTGCACCATCCTTGTACTCCTGGGATGAATCCCACTTTGTCATGTGTTTAATCTTCTGATGATTTGCTGCATCCTGTTTGCCAACATTTTATTGAGAAATTTTTCATCTGTGTTCATTAGGGAGATTGGCCTGTAGTTCTCTTTTTTAGTTGGGTCTTTCTCAGGTTTTTGTATTAGAGTGATATTTGCTTCAAGGAATGCCTTAGGGAGAATTGCTTCCCTTAAATTTCAGAATCAGAGAAAACTTTATCTGAATCATTTCCCTTTAAAACAAGTTGGGACAACTTGATTTGGTGCTACTTTTTACCTAGTTGCTCCAAGTATCCCACATGCAATAAATTTCAATAACTTTCTTGGCCTTCTACACATCCCAACTCTCATCAAGAAGGTTACAAAAAATAAGACTCATGCACACTCACATACACACACACACCCAAAAATCTTTGCTAAGCTGTTCTGCACATGTACCAGGAGTGTCATGTATGGAACATGTCAATTTGATTCCCAGTACCAAAAAAAAAAAAAAACCTGTGGCCACAGCGGATAGCAGATATGCCCTCAGATATCTGCACAATATTGCATTAAGAAATGTAAATTCTGTTAGAGGCTCATCTTTTAACATTAGTAATGAGATGACACTCAATGCCATCTTATTCTCAGTCATGTGCAGTGAGCAGGTTGTGAGGACACGTGTCCTAATAGGTGATCTCTGGTGTCCAGGGCTGCCATAACACAATCACACAAGTGGGGCCACAGTTCCAGAGGATGCATGTCAAGTTGCTGCCCAGAAGGATTTCTTCTGAGATCACCCTGCATCTCCCAATCTCTGTGTATGTGAGGGTAATGGGATTGGAGTATTTCTAGTGAGGGCTCCCTTTAATCAAACTGAAGGGAAAAGAGCTGTGCTCCTTCAGTGAAAAACTTTTTCCAGCATTTTGTCTCATGCACTGTCTTCATTATGCAGAGTAAAACAGGTTTTACGAGAACCATCCTGTATCTGCAACAGCCCACATTCCAAGTACCATAGGGGGAAATCTACAAATTACTCACTATGGGTAATTCTCTGTTCTGACACATGTGCCACTGAGAAGACACTTTTCATACAGAAGCTTTTTTTCTTATCTCTACCATGGGGATGTTTTTGGAGGGCTTGGTGGGACAGTGCTCTTCATGCAGATTATTAATAAAGGCAGGTGCTGCATCTCCACAGATACAACACTACCTTAAAGACACCACCTCTTTATCATTCTCTGCTACTAACACTGCATTTTATGGGAAAATATTTGAATCTTTTTCACCATGAACACACATGCCCTCTGTGTTCACAACATAAAGACTGGAGTCTTTCTTGTCTGAACTCTGAAACCCGTTCTTCTGGTGGTTTGTGCTGTTGCTCCTGACTATGTTTCTCATTGTTTTCTCCAGTGTGACAATAAATCCTCCCTGAAGGTAGTAGTGATCTGCAGGATGTGGGATTTCTGACCTAGTGAATGGGAGAAGTTGGTGGGGTTTTGGTACCATCCATCCCAATTAGACCCATCTATTATTCACCACCTTCCTGTGTTCATGCTGGGACTTTGACATTGTCCTGTACTCCATGTATGAGCTCTTTGGGGGGGTGATTGTGTCCACTATGGCACTGTAAAGATACCATCATATACTGTGTTTCAGCAATGCAGCTGTGGCTCTCTGAGCCTCTCTATGCTCCTCTAAAAAGTGAAGTAGTAAAGAAGTAAATCTCATATGGTTTTTGTAGGGAGATATGAGCTAAGATTGGGCAAGTCAGTACCCAGCACATTGGTCTACAGAAAGGGTGCTGTCCTCATTCATATTTATTTTTTCTGTGTCTCCAGTGAAGAGCCTTTTGCCTTAGTAGCCAATGACCATCTATATGCATAAAAATTGTAAAAGCAGACAGGATTTCCATGTCTGAAGGACATTCATGACTTCTTCTAGTTGGAGTTTTCTCTTTATACACAACAAACAAGGAACCCACAGGTCCAGAAAGGAGATCCTGTAAGCACACCCAGATATCAGGAAAAGTTATTTAGAGAATTCATCCACTCAGCCTGCATCTATGTAACACTTATTTTGTCCAGTACCTTTTCTGGATACATAGTATAATCCCAGACACAAAGCAAACAACGATTTCTGGGCTCAAATTCTATTTGTGAAGTAGACAATAAATGTAGATGTTACAAACACAGCTCAGGATTGAGTGGACTTTCAGAATATAGGAGTAGTGAGAAATGATAGATGGATGTGAGGACTTTGGTTAAGGAGTCAGTGACTGAATCCTGGTACTCTTACATTTTTTGATTCTATGTTTTCTCTTATCAGAAGTAAGAGTCAGATAGTGCTGTGGGTAGAATTTTTATAGTCCTTGGAAAGGAGAAGGCTGAATGAACTTCAAATGCAGCACCTAGAAGGCTCATTTTCAACAAACCAGCTCTCAGTTCTTCTGGTCCTCCATGTCAATCTCCTCACCCCTACTGAGAACAATGAGGGGCCAGGCTGGAATTGGCATGTACAGACTGCTCTCAAATCTTCTTGGAGTTCAACACTGAGAGCTGAAATACATGGAGTTTTGCACCTGCTTATCTCTGAAAGAATGTCAGTATGAACTTGAGACTCATAAGATTGGAATTCACCTTTCTAGACAAAGTCAGCCAATACTAGGATAGTCACAGTGGCCTAGAGGTGGGAATGAGTTGTTCTCAAGACAGAGAGACAGGACCAGGACAAACAAAAGGCTGTGTTGGAGAGACAGGGTGGAAGGCAAGGCTGGGCCTCTGACTCCACTGCTCATTCATCTTTCCCAGCACCATCTCTTCCATTTTGGAAAACTGGCTGGAATGGTACATTCCCAAATGTGCAGTCAAAGAGGCCTGCATGCAGGTTAACTGATCTGGAGCACAACTGGAGCATGCTTTGCACCATCTCATTGCTGAAGTGGAACATGTAGAGCCCAACAAAGCCTAAACAGATGGTGAGGTACAAGTGCGGCAGTCCAGAAGACTTTCATGAGTTTTGACTAGGCTTTGGAATTCCCAAAAGAGCAGCCATGTCTTTTATGTGCTTGACATGTCACTGGAAAGCTAGCCTGCTGAGCTTTCCCCCTTTCTAGACAGCATAAGCTGTGAGAGGGCACTGATTATTTCTTCTGGAGATCAAGGATCTGCTTGTCCTTCATCAGCTCCTGGGTTTGAAAGATTTTTCAGTCCTGCCTGTCATGGGCACCTTGATCTGGACTAATATGGCATGTGGCATGGAGGGTGTGGTCATCCTATCTGAGCTTCTTCTTTAACTTTTACTAGAATTCTTCTGCATGATAGTTCTGGTACTTGGGGCCTAGTGAGTCGCTTTCTGGGGTTAAGTTAGTACCTTCAAGGGCTCCCTGTACATCATCTCTTCTAGGAGAGTTAAGGCAGCTGAGGCAGCTGATACTGCAATGGGCTGATCTCCAGCTACCCCATACCCACATAAAATGTTTGCTTTGTTTTCCTTCCCAGGAGTACCCAAGGCTCAGGAACTTCTCCTCCTCACTGCATGCCATCATCTCTGCTCTGTAGAACACACTATTACATTGGCTGAGCAGGATGTGGGGAGAAGTATCCAGGTGGGCCTGCCTATCTCCATAAGGATACCAGAGGAGATGAGTGACAGATATGCTATAATAGATATGCTCTCTGCCCTTTGCATGGCACTGGAAAACCCTGGCACTGAAGTTAGGAGTTATGTTGTGAGATTCCTAAGCCTCTCTGCTCTCTTAAATCTCTCTAATCCTTCTCAGGACTAAGGTTACTTACTGTCAGGCACAACTTTTCATAAAATTTATTTCTTCAAGTGGTCACTAAACAGCAATAGAACTCTTTGCCCAGCTGAAACCATAACTGTCAAAACAGACAAAATATGTGGTCCACTGAAATGTGGAGGGACATGAGAGCTCCCAATTGTCTTTGAGCTTTCATTTGTTTTATGTGAACTTAGTTAGAAATGCTCATCCAGGCAGTTTGTGTCCTTTGGTTTTCAATTGAAAAGACTGGAACTCACACATGTCCTATTATTCTAAAATTCTTTCTCAATTTTTCCCCTCTCACAGGAAAAGCTTCAAACTCTTCATGAAGTTGTTTCCCAAGGACAGTGCAGAAAGCAGGACTGTGCTGCTTAAAGTAAACAGAGACTGGGCCCTGGAGTGGTGGTGTTTTGAAGAAGGAGTCATGGGGGATGTTGGACAAAGTTCAGGTCCAGATGTGGGTCTTTCATTTGTTTGTTTTTGCTTTCACCAATAATTTGAGTGTTTCCAGTTTTATCTTCTGGATTCATAGGAAGGTAATTCTATTTGTCCTTGGTTAGGCTGAAGTTTGGGGGGGCACGTGAACCTCTAGTTTTCAGATTCTGCTGGGCTCTGAGGAGGGGTTGATGAGCCAGAAGGGTTGATGAGCCAGTAGATTAAGCAGGCATCTGCCTGCCATACTGGCCACTCCTGCCAGGAAGTAGTTCTCCCTCTGCTGATTGGTATACACAATAGGGTTTCCTTATTCTAGTAACTTAGCTCCAGATTTTTAGGAAATCATGGCATGTTCTTCTTCAATGTTCACTAAACCTCTGACAGAAGGAGCACCCTGATTGTAATAGAAAAATCCTATTAGAACAGGTGGTCAAAGGGAAGCTCAACTCATGGCCCAGTAGGTGCACCTGGGACTGACATATGTGTATGGTGCTATTCATCTCTCTGCCTCTTAGCTCACACTGATGGGCATTTGTTTGTCACCAGGTGAAACTTAAGACTCTAGCTGTGGTAGGTTCTGCTCATATGACATTATCTATCTCTTCAGGAGCTGTTCAAGAAGGTGGTCCCCTGGGACTGCCTGGGTTCCATCTAGTCCCAGAGGGACAAAAAGGCCAAACAATGTCTGCCACCCACAACTCAGGCCACCACTGAATAGTTTCATCACATTGCCACCTGTGTGATAATGTGATGGGGATACCAGAATGAAGGCTACAGACAGGGCCAAAACAGTGGAGCCCTGGACCAATGTGGCCAGGGTAAGCTGTGAGTGGGCACTGGCAGTTTGCTCCAGAGAGCTACCATCTGCTCATTCTTAATCAGTGATTTGCATTGAAGGTTTTTTCTAAGATGTGCAATTATTCAGCTCTCCCTATCATGGGTACCCTGACCTAGACTCGTGTGTCATATGACACAGAGGGTGTGGTCATCTAACCTGAGCTTCTTTGAGTTGAACTAAAATTTTTCTCATTGAGAGTGCTGTTACTGGGGCCTAGTGAGTCCCCATTATGGCTCTCTGAATTTTCTCTCATCTAGGAGGGGTAAAGGCAGCTGAGGCAGCTGAAATTGTAACAAGCTAATCTCAAACTGTCTCAATCTCAGACACAAATATCATTTTCCTTCATTTCTAGAATTAAGAGTGTTTAAGGTTCAAGAACTTCTCACTGCACACAATCATCTCGGCTCTGAAGAACACAGCAGTCCATATGCTCAGCATGACATGGGGAGAAGTACCCAGGTGGGCCTGCTTTTCTCCATAAGGACAACAGTGTAGACATCAGCTGTGTCTATTACACTAGATCTGCCCACTATCTCCTGAATAGCTCCAGAAAGCTTTGCGACATCATGGACATTGGGGGAAGGAGAAATGTGGAGGTTGGATCCCTAGACCTCCCTGTGACCTCAGGCAAGGTTTCTAACTTGGGACAAATTATACTCAACTTTCCATCACAGCTGCTGGCAGAGATATTCAAGCACTCACTAGACACTAATAGAATGTTTTGTGCAACTGAAGCCCTAACTGTCAAAACTGCCAAACCATCAAAACCACTGCATGGCTGAAATTGGAAGAGTCCAAGATGATACAAAGAAAACTCCCATTACAGGTCCTTGGCTCCTTTAGTTTTCAGATGAAAATCATTAGAAAATTTCATGCAGACAGTTTACATCCTTTAAATTCTCAAATGAAAGGAATTCAAGCTCCTACATCTCCCCATTACTCTGAAATTTCTCATTTTCCCTATCTCAACAAAATTTCCCCAAAAATGCCTAAAGATGTCTGCCAAAGACACTGCAATGAGCTAGAATCTTCTCTTCAAACTCAATTAAAGGATAAGACTTAGGGTCAACATGCTTTGGAGAGGAAGGGGTGAGGTTGGGAGAGGGTTTTGTGTTTCTTTTCTCTCTCAGCAAAAGTTTACCCTGTGTCTCTTCTGGAATGATAAGAAGAAGGATCATTTTGTGCTTCATTAACCTGGGGTTGGGACTAGCATGGGGGGTTCATCAGGACATGATACTGAAATATAATGATGTCACTGTGCAAATCAGAAAAGGTTTCAAAGATGGCAGAATGAGAAGGTCTCTGGCTTTCATGCTACCCCCTCCTGCTGCCAGGTAGATTCCCTCGTGCTTTTAGGTGTATATGGTGACCTTCCTTATTTCAGTAAAGAAAGTTGGTAAGGAAGTTTTGACTTGTTCCCTTTCAGTTTCTACTTATGCTCTAACACAAGGGAAAGCTCTGTCTGTCATGGAAACAGTACATCAGGAAACACTGTGGGACAAGTGGTGTAAGGGAAGCTCAGCTCACATCAAAGTGGTTTTACTTGAGACTGAGGATTGGATTTACTGTCACTTCCCAATGGTCCCTTTGCACACTCTACTGATCATTCTTATGAATCTCACATCACTGCTTAGTGGGCAATGACATCTCCAGAATAAGTATTAGAAGTATCTTGGGAACTCATATATTCCCAGTGGATCCTGACTGACGAGATCTCAGACAACATGTCTCAAGGAATTACTTATTCTGTCAGAGCTGGCCTTTTGGGAGAACTGGTTCTAAATAGATGATCAGAAAGCTCTGCCAAGGGAGCTCCCCTGGGGTATTTTTAAGAAGTAGTGATATGTGGGGCATGGTTTTCAATCTAACTTATGTGGCAGATATTTCAGAGATACTGCAGTGAGCAGGATCCATTCTCTTCCAGCTCTTCTCTCCTTTGGCCATGTAGCATAAGATGTCACCATACAAAGACCAGAACTAGTTCCTGGAAGAGTGAATTAGGGAAGAGATAAGAATGAGGATGCATATTATTTACTGTCTTATTTCTGAGATAAACTTCACAACACCCAAAGTTAAAGGAGGAAAGGTTTAATTTTAACTCACAGTTTGTAGCAGTTTCAATCCATGGGAAGCTAGTGCCTAAGTAGGGTGGCATGGCACAGAGTCATGGCAGAGAAAAGCAATGCCTGGCAGGCTGAGCAGGCGGAAAGCAGCTAGCCTGCCTTCCATCTTTCCTTCATATTAAATCCAGCCCACAAGGCTGTTGTGTAGTGCCCCTCACACCCAGGGTGGAGGGCAGGAGGTGGTGGTTCTGTGTTTGGTAAATTAATTCAGGCACTTTCAGAACTGTATAAAACCAATTTATTTACTAATCCAGTGTCAGAAACCCTTAATAACAATATCACATGCCCTAACCCAGCATCACTTGCACTCATGATCCAGCCACCTCTCAAAAGCCCCACCTGTGAGTACATGATGTTTTGGGGGTGTTGTGGAGAAATTGAGTCAGCAGCATCCAGAAGTTTAGGAAAAGAAAAGAAATTTTATCTAATGCCCAGAGAACTGAAAGGAGTCTCCACAGTCTGATGTACCAATGAAAAGAAGTGTATCTTTTTTACAGGATGGAAGCAAGATAAAAATACTAAGATATCATGTTGTGTTTTACTGGATTTTAATATGGGTAATAATATAAACAAATTTTTATGGAAAATGAACTATTATAGTAGCCATTGTTCATTTTCTGTTATTTTGTTCAGAATGCTTTGTGATAGTTTCATTCTCTTGAATGCTTTTATTCTATTTTGTTATGTTTGATATTATTGTTTGTGAAGCTATGCTCATCTATTTCAAAGAAAGAGATATTATGGTAGCTACTTTTGGTATTAAATTGTCTTCTTGTGAAGTGCTCTGTTGCTTGTATTGCTCTGATTTGCATTGTTCTGTCCTCTTTTGTTTTATTCTCTGTAAAATAAAATTTAAAAAAAATACTAAGATAAGCATAACCAAAGGTGATGGTAGAATGGATATCTGTGGTGAATACAGCTGTATGCACCAAAATTGTTTTTAGCACATTTACAGAACTTCTAATTTGATAATGACTCAAGTGATTTAGCAAATGGCTGAGAACAAAATGACTGCAGGTTTATTGGTCATAATGGTTGCAGTTAGGTCAGGATTTCTGCTTTAGAGGGACTTCCAATGACAAGCCATGACAGCATCCTATCATGTGATGCAGGTTAAAATATTACTACAGAAAATAGGTGCGGTAACATATGTCCATAAGGCCAGTAATCTGTGGGAAGTAGATGGGAGAAGCAGCAGGAGTGCACTTTTAAGCCCAGATTGGGCAATTTAGCAAGGCCTTACCTCAAATATTTGCAAAAATGGTTTTGAGGGTAGGTCAGCATGTCAGCCCTGTCTTCAATCTACAATATTGAATAAGACTACCATGGAGATAAATAGAGGTGTTTAGCATCCCAGGAAGCTCATAAACAAGATAGGATTCCTAGGGCAATGATTTGAGATTTTCTCTTCCCTAAAATAGGCCACTGGAAAGTGTTTTTTAAAGACCAGAGCAATCACATTATGTATTGAGTGATGACTGAACTTGCAAGATAAAGTGTGGTTCAACAGCTACATCTGTGAGAAGTATGAGAAGAGTCCAAGCTGATCTTGTATTTGGCAGGTAGGTTATCCAAAGGACTTTCTTAGAGAGTGGATTTGAGGAATGAGGGAAAGAATGGAACCATGACTGACACTGGGTTTGAGGCCAGATCGACTGTACAGTATTACCATGGATTATTATGGATCTGAAGGAAGACCAGAGAAAAAAAATTGAATGGATAACAAGTGTACCATGGATACAGTAAATGCGAGCTGTCAACTAGATAATCATGAGAAGGCACAGTGGACAATAATAGGTAAGAATGTGGAGTTTGAAGCTGGGAATAGAATTTCAGATATTAGTAGATTTATCAAAGCTCACATTACATGTTATTTGAAGACATGACTGATAGAATGAATACTGATAGATAGGTGGACTCTCTTGAGTTTATCTCTTCCTCCTCCAAATCCAGGGTGTATTGTTCTGTCCAATTCTTCTAGCCTGAGGAAGTATTATATCTGGAGAACTTTATTAGGAGGGTCCCTGGCCTGCTAGCATCAGGATAAATCAGGTGAGTTCAAGAATTTGGCAGTGGATGGAAGAAGAGGGCCATAATCAGCTGGCAACTTGAGGTAGGCAGTAGTCCTTTGTCATGAAGGAAAGCATCAGACATATTTGTGCAGCCTATGAGAGTCTAAAGATGACTATCATTGAAAGAAATTATAGTCCAAGGCTTATTATGACCTTTTAGCAATTTGAGGAGAACTGAAAGGTAATTGTTATTTTTCATACCAATAAGACCTTTTATAGGGACTTTAATAATTCTGTAGTACTTTGGTTTAAAGGTCCCAGATCCTATGCACTACTCTTGGGTAGTATGTGTCTCTCTGTAGTTTTATTTCCTACCCTAGAATGTAGAATATGCACATGTTTGTAAATAATAAGCAGTCTTCAACATGAATGACACAGAGGTTTGGCAAATATAGTATTCATTAAATCTTGGAATGACTTTCATTCCCTGGTTAAAAATCTCAATTTAGATTCATTTTTTCTAATTTCATCAATCTTAGTTCTGAATAGCCATTTAATTCAGATGCTGCTCCTTCTAAGAAGTCTTTCTAGGACAATCCAAATATAAGGCCTCTTTTAGGTTTTGTAAACATACATTTGCACAGCTTTCATTTGTAAAAGAACAAAATGAAAAGCATAAAAAGCAGAAAAGCAGTCAAAATACACAAAGCTAATCACATTTAAAGAATATTTATTATTCATTCCCTGATTTTGAATCCCTTCCCCTTTGTCACCAAATTTATGAAATTTTAATAAATTCATTGAACTTTTTAAGCTTTCAAGTGAATTCAGTATAAACTGATAAGTACACATGCATTTAAAAATAATTTCCTCCTCCAAATTATATTATTTATTTGAGTTTTGAAGAATTTAAAACCACAGCTTCTATATTACCCTGAAATGAGTTTTTGAAGACCTAAAATACTAGATATATTTTATTTATTTTTATTTATTTATTTGGCTATTTTGCTACTGGAAATTGAACATACAACCTCCTGCCTGACAGATAGGCACTTTTCCACTGAGCTATATCCCCAGTCCAGATATATTTTTAAAGACACAAAAATGTTGAAGAAAACAATAGAAAATTTATTTATTTATTTATTTATTTATTTATTTATTTATTTATTGGTACTGGGGATCGAATTCACAACCTCACACTTGCCAAGAAGGTGCTTATGCCACTGAGCTAAATCCGCAGCCCAAGAAAAATTTATTAAATCTCTGGAGATGGAATAATTTCTAGAATTTAGATGACCATCCAAGTCAAAAGAAATGAAAGATTTTATTTCATTAACTAATATATAAGATTTGTTTACTGAAGATACAAAGATCTAATGTCTATTTTACACAAAGAAAGTGATGAAAAATAATTTTAAATGAGAGGGCAAAGGAAATAAATCCCAAAAGACAAAGCGTAAGTTAAGATCAATATAGACACTAATGTTCAGTTTCACAATTTAGATTAATTCAACAAATTTATGCTTCAAACTTATGCAAAATGAAACAAATGTAAGAGGATAATATCAAAGAATAATAAATAAGCAAAAAAGTTGGAGTTTTAGACATTCTTTAAAACAATGTTAATATCTGCAACCATGTGAAAATTAGGAATTCATGCCCTGATATTTATGGTTGCACAAATATAGCAAACAGCCTGAAAATGATAGCCTTGTCTATATTTGTTCTAAATAAGATCCTGTGTGTATCTAGCTACATTTTCAGGATCCTGCAATTTCTCGAGCTGTCGCCTAGTCTGGAGAGTTTGATCCCCCCACAGACCCACAGAACCCACTGTGAATTTAATGGGAGAAGAGAACCTGTGCAGAATCAGGACACAGGAGAATCATGTGGCACTTCAACCACTGCTCAGCTCAGAGATTAAGTTTCCTCCTTTGAAGATGTAAGGGACAGTTCATTTTCAGACACTTGCCCAAAAATCACCTTAGGTAATGAAATGCAGTACGGTAATATCAGCAGTGGTGGGTTCCTATAATTCCAGCATTCCAGGAGGCTGACACAGGAGGACTGGAGGTTGAACTCAACCTAGGGAGTTCAGGGACTTAGCAAAAAGCACAGGGTCTCAAAATAAAATATAACATATGGGCTATGAACACAGTTCAGTGACAAAGTCCAGGTTCAACATCACACACACATATGCACACACACACACACACACACACACATAACTCAGGGTTTAAAAGGTATCCCAGTGACAGAGTTCTTGCCTAGAGTGCACTAGAATGGCCAAGGCCCTGATGTTGATAATGAGGACCCAAACCATGAAAAAGAGAGTAGAATGAAGTCTGTGATGGGAAGTTGGTGCATTACAAGCATTAAGAAATGGTATGAGACAAGAAGTGGGTGGGTTACAATTCAGTAGCACAGGCAACTTGCACTCTCTTGAAAGGCTTTGGGGGCTTGTCCTAGCATGGATAAAGGTGTGAAATGTTATCTGAAAATCACTTTATTATGAAATCCATCACAAAAGTCTATGTAACAGGCTTCCAGCTTTTAATTAACATAATTGGAATTGTAGAAATCAAAGAACTAAGCTTATATTAATATTAAACATAACAAAATAGTATAAAACCATTCAAGAGAATGAAAGTATTAAAGGGCATTCTGAACCAAATAACAGAAAATGAAAAAGCTTAAGAAAACAGAGCTTAGAGATCTTGAGATGTAACCAATGTTACATCATTAATGGGCATTTTAAAATATTTTCAGAAAGCCAGTTTTAACAGTCTCCATTCTTTCACAGTGCTGTTGCACAATTTAATCCTATTTGTAAAAATCTCAAATTAAATTAAGATTTTCTCTAGTACATATTTCATTTTCTTGCAGTACCAGGAAGCGAACCTAGGGCCTCACACATGCCAGATGAATGCTCTATTATCAAGGTACATCCACATCTCTTTCTATTGTATTTTGAGACAGCATCTCAGTAAATTGCCCATGCTGGCCTCAAACATGTGAATCCCAGCCTAAAAAGAAGGTGGGTTACAGATGTGTGCTCTCACACCTTATCTACAACCTATAGCTTTTGACAGGTGTCACACAATATGATGCTTTAAATCTCAACCTTTGAAAATCCATGTAATTTCTCAATATCAAATAATGTATAAAACATGCTTCCTTAATTTTTTTAAAACAATAAATAGGTATGGTAATTTTTTTATTTATTGTTGGGACACTGATAGTGTATTTCACTCATATGTAAAGTATAATTAATATTTCTGTTTTATTTGTATCAATGTTAATTTTCTTTGCTGAAGTTTTCTGAAATTTTGGGAGTAATAATTTTCCATACCAGAGACAGATTTGCCTAAAAAATGTTGTTTTTTAAGTTTTATTTTAAAGAGAATAAAACAAAAGAGGAAAGAACAAAGCAGGTCAGAACAGACTGATGTAAGCAACACAACACTTCACAAGGCAATTGGATATTAACAGCAGCTACCATAATATTTCTTTCTCTGAAATAGTTGAGAATAGCTTCACACATATTAATATTAAACATAACAAAATAGTATAAAATCATTCAAGAGAATGAAAGTATTAAAGGGCATTCTGAACCAAATAACAGAAAATGAAAATGGCTACTATAGTATTTCATTTTCCCTAAAGAATCTGGTTTTATTATCACACATATTAAAATCCAATGAGACACAACATGATAGAAGCAATGAAAACAAAAAAAATCATGGTAGGACTTCAAAGCAAAATGATATTAAATCAGCAATGGGTGCCATAATTTCTTGTTTTCTTCAAAGTAGCTGTTAATAAAATCACACATAGTACAATCAAACAAAACAGAATAAAACCATCCCAGCTAATGAATGAAAACCTTATAAGGCTTCACAGCAATGTAATGGGGAATCATGATTACCATAAACTCTTATGTACTCTTACCACTTCTTACACTAGGGAGACTACAGTATTTACACATGTGAGTTTGATTAACTTCAATTATGAGTATGGAATAAAGTTTATCCATTTATTTATAAACATCTCAATGTGATCATTCTTTAGAGATGAGTAGTACTCCATTGTATAAAAATACCACAACTTTTTATCCATTCCTCAACTGATGGGCACTTAGGCTGTTTCCAACATCTGGC
This sequence comes from Hydrochoerus hydrochaeris, assembly GCA_004027455.1. Classification (NCBI taxonomy): domain Eukaryota; kingdom Metazoa; phylum Chordata; class Mammalia; order Rodentia; family Hydrochaeridae; genus Hydrochoerus; species Hydrochoerus hydrochaeris. Next base: position 32,168 of record PVLA01013514.1, read on the forward strand.
TATTAAGAATTGTGCTGCTATAAACATGGGTGCACATATATCACTGTGGTAAGATGTTTTCAGTTCTTTTGGGAATATGCCTAGTAGTGGACTAGCTGGATCAAAAGAGATTGCAAATCCCAGCTTTTTGAGGAAGCTCCAGTTTGACCTCCACAGTGGTTGCACCAGTCTACACTTTCAACAACAATGCAGAACAGTTCCTTTTGCCCCACAGCCTCTCCAGCATTTGTTGTTAGTAGATTTCTTAATCCTGGACATTCTTTCTGGAGTAAGATGCGATCTCAGTGTGGTTTTAATTTTCACTTCTCTAACGACTAATGATGATGAATATTTTTTATGTACTTATTTTCAATTTGTATTTTTTCATCTGAGAACTGTGTATTCTTCTCCAATGCCCATTTTTGGATTGGGTCTTTGAATTTTGGGAGTCTGATTTTTTTTTTAATCTTTGTAAGTTCTAAACAGTAGTCATTTGTCTGAGGTACAGTTCATTAACATTTTTCCCTGTTTGTGGGTTTACTTTTCACTATGCTGGAGATTTCTTTTGACATGCAGAAACTCTTAAATAAGACGGGACCACAGTTATTGATTCTGGGAAGAATTTTCCATGCAGTTTGGTTCTTGTTCATGAATTCTCTACCTACCCCTATGTCTTCAAGATTTTTACCTGCTTCATCTTCCAACACATTTAGTATTTCTATTTTAATATTTAGATCTTTGATCCATTTAGATTTTATTTTAGTACATGGTGATAGGCAAGGGTCAGTTTTAGTTTTTGGCATATGGAGTGCCAATTTTTCCAGCATCATTTATTAAAGAGGCTATCATTCTTCCAGGGAACATGGTTGGCCAGTTTATCAAAGATAAGGTGGTTGAGTGTGTTTGTAGTTGTGGTTGTACCTTCCAATCTATTCCACTGATCTTCAGATCTGTTTTTATTCCAGTACCACATTGATTTTATTACAGTAGCTTTGTAGTATAGCTTGAAGTCAGGGATTGTGATGCCACCTGCCTTGCCTTGGCTGCTTAGCATTGCCTTTGCTATTCCAGGTCTCTTCTGGTTCCAGATGAATTTTAGCAGTGATTTCTCTAGATCTATGAGGTATGTTAGTGGTATTTTCATTGGGATTGCATTATATCTGTATAACAATTTTGGGAGAATGGCCATTTTCACAATATTTATTCTTCCTATCCATGAACAATGGATGTCTTTCCATTTTCTGAGGTCCTCTTCAATTTCTTTTTTCAGGGTATTATGATTTTCCCTATATAACACTTTTACTTCTCTATTTCAATTAATTCTTTTTAAAAATTATTTATTTTACAGAAAATAAAACAAAAGAGGAAAGATCTAAGCAGATCAGAACAATGTAAGCAACATAGCATTTCACAAAAAGACAATTGGAATTTTAAGAGGAGCTATCATAATGTCTCTTTCTTTGAAATAGTTGAGCTTAGCTTTACACACAATTAAATCAAACATAACAAAATAGAATAAAACCATTCAAGACAATGAATGTATTATAACACATTTTGAACCAAATAACTGAAGATGAACAATGGCTGCTATATTATCTCATTTTCCATTAAAATCTTTGTATACTATCATCCATATTAAAATCCAATAAGACACAACATGATAGAACCAATGGTAATAGAAAAACAAGAGCATGGTAGGACTTCAGAGCAAGATGATATCAAATAAAAAATGGTTGCCATATTGTCTTTTCTTCAAAGTAACTATTCATACCATCACATATATTAAGATCAAACAAAACAGAATAAAACCATTCCAAATAATGAATGAAAACATAAGACTTCAAAGCAATATAATGGTGAACCATGATTACTATAAAATCTTCTGTACTCTTACCATTCCTTACACTAGAGAGACTATACAGTACTTATACATGTGAGTTTGATGTATTTCACTTATGATTATGGATTCAAGTTGCATCCATTTATTTATAAATATCTCAATGTGATCATTCTTTATGGCTCAGTAGTACTCCATTGTATAAAAGTGACACAATTTTTCTATCCATTCCTCAGTTGATGGGCACTTAGATTGTTTCCAAGATCTGGCTTTTACAAATTGTGCTGCTATAAACATAGGTACACATATATCACTGTGGTAAGATGTTTTCAGTTCTTCTGGGAATATGGCTAGGAGTGGAATAGTTGGGTCAAATGGGACCTCAAATCTCAGTTATTTGAGAAATCTCCAGATTGACCCCAGCAGTGGTTGCACCAGTCTACACTCACACCAACAGTGCAGAAGAGTTCCTTTTTTCCCACAGCTTCTCCAGCACTTGTTGTTGGTAATTTTTTTGATCCTTGCCATTCTTTCTGGAGTGAGATGGAATCTCAGTGTGCTTTTAATTTGCATTTCTCTAATAAGGAATGATGATGAACGTTTTTTCATGTATTTATTTGCCATTCATATTTCTTCATCTGAGAACTGTGTGTTCATCTTGGTGCCCATTTTTGGATTGGGTCTTTGAATTTTGGGGTTCTGTTTTTTAATTATTCATAAGTTCTAGACAAAAGTCCTTTCTCTGAGGGACAGTTAACTAAGATATTTTCCCATTTTGTGGATTTTCTTTTCACTCTGCTGGAGATTTATTTGGACACATAGAAAATCTTCAATAAGATGTGATCTCGGTTATTTCTTCTGGAAAGTATTTTCCATGAAATTTGGTTTTGTTCAGGAATTCTCTATTTGCCCCCATGTCTTCAAGATTTTTACCTACTTTGTCTTTCAACAGATTTAGTATTTATGTCTTAATATTTAAAACTTTGATCCATTTAGATTTTAGTTTAGTATATGGTGGTAGGCATGGGTCTAATTTTAGTTTTCAGCATATGGAAAGCCTGTTTTTCCAGCACCATTTATTAAACATATTATCATTCTTCCAGTTAACATGCTTGGCCCCTTTAATCTATGATAAGGTGGTTGAGTGTGCTCATAGTTGTATCTTCAAGTCTATTCCATTGATCTTCAGGTCTGTTTTTATTCCAATACCATGTTGATTTTATTACAGTAGCTTTGTAGTATAACTTCAAGTCAAGGATTGTGATGCTTCCTGCCTTGGCTTTGCTGCTTAGAATTGCCTTTGCTTTCTAGGTCTATTCTGGTTCCAGATGAATTTGAGGAGTGATTTCTCTGGATCTATGAAGTATGTTAGTAGTATTTTCATTGGGATTGCATTGAATCTGTATAACAATTTAAGGATAATGATCATTTTCACAATATTTATTCTTCCTATCCATGAAGAAGGATGTCTTTCCATTTTCTGAGGCCCTCTTCGATTTCTTTTTCAGGGTATTATAATTTTCCCTTTACAACTCTTTTACAACTTTCATTAGATTAATTCCTAAGTATTTCATTTTTTCATGCTTGTGTGAAGGGTGTAGCCTCTCTTATTTCTCTCTCAGTTATTTGGTTGTTGTTGTATAAGAATGTTATTAAATTTTGCATATTGATTTTATATCCAGCTACATTGCTGAATTTATTTATTATATCTAAGAGTCTTTCAAAGTAATTTTTGGGGTCTTCTATATGGAGCATCATGTCATCTGCAAATAATAATTTAACTTCTTTTCTTATCTTTACTCCATTTATTTCTAGAGCATTTTTAATTGCTCTGGATATTATTTACAGTACTATGTTGATTACTAGTAGCAATAATGGATATCCTTGTCTGGTGCCTGATTTCAAGGTAAAGGCTTTCAGTTTTTGGCCATTTAATATGACACTGGCTGTTGGTTTGTCATAGATGGCCTTTATCATATTGAGGTAAAGACCATGTATTCCAGTTCTCTGTAAGGTTCTTATCATGAATGGGTGGTTGGATCTTATCAAAAGCTTTTTCTGCATCTATAGAAATGATCATGTGATTCTTACTTTTGGCTCTATTAATATGGTGGATTACATTTACTGATTTATGTATGTTGAACCAACCCTGCATGCCTGGGATGAATCCCACTTGGACACAGTGTATAATATTCTTGATGATTTGCTGCATCCTGTTTGCCAATATATTAATGAGAATTTTTAATCTATTTTCCATAGGGAGATTGTAGTTCTCTTTTTTATTTGGGTCTTTCTCAGGATTTGGTACTAGAGTGATATTTACTTCCAGGAATGACTTATGGAGAATTGCTTCACTTTCAATTTCATTGAAGAGTATCAGCATTAAGTCTTCTTTGAATTTCTTGTAGAATTCCACAGTGAATCTATCTGGGCCAGGGCTCTT
>PVLA01013515.1:0-36413 GCA_004027455.1 Hydrochoerus hydrochaeris
TCGAGGTTCTTGTATGTAAATGGATGCAACTGGAGATCATTTTCATGGGTGAAACCATTTGAACTCATACTCATGAACCCTAGTATAAGAAACAGAAGGAGTTAATGGGATCCAACAGCAAAATAGTTAATGTAAGAATGATAGGGGAGGAAACACCTGGTGGGAAAAGTGGATACTACTGACAATTTCTTATTGTCTTATCTTGAACTCTTGCATTGTTTTCACAGTTTTGTTAAGGTTTGGGTTGGTTCTGTCTTGTTTTGTTAGATTTGATGCTGGCAGATGATAGGGGCAGCTATTTTGAGTATAATGGGATATTTTATGGTAATCATGGTTTCCTATTATATTGCTTTGAAATCTTGTAATACTTTCACTTCATTGGTTTGATAGGTTTTATTCTTTCTTTTAATTTTATTTTATTATGTCTGATGTTATGAACAGCTATTTTGAAGAAAACAAGATATTATGGCAGCCAATGCTGACTTACTAACATCTTGTTTTGAGGTCCTACCATTCTTTTGTTCTTTTGTTTTGATTGGTTCTACCCTGTTGTGTTTTATTTGCTTTTATTATGTGAGACGGTATAAACATATTCTTTTGGGTAAAAAAGATATTATAGTAGCCATTGTTCTTTTCCTGTTATTTGGTTTTGAAGTCCTGTAATACTTTCATTCTTTGGAATGATTTTATAGTATTTTGTTGTGTTTGACACTATTGTGTGTGAAGATATGCTCAACTATGTCAAAGAAAAGAGACATTAGCTACTGTTAATGATGGGTTGTCTTTTTGTGAAGTGTTGTGTTGCTTGCATTGTTCTTTTCTGATTTGCTTTGTTCTGCTCCATTTTGTTTTATTCTATTTAAAATAAAAACATAATAAATTTTTTTTAAAAAAAAATTTAAATAGGCTTACACTGTCTTTTGTGGAGACTAAATGTCCAAAATACATCATCAGTACCACTGTTCATTGGTAGAAGCCAATGATACTTATTAACCCTAAATTCATTCTCTCTCTCTGTCTCTCTCTCTGTCTCTCTCTCTGTCTCTCTCTCTGTCTCTCTCTCTCTCTCTCTCTCTCTCTGCTTTAAACTTGCAGAAATGACCTACTGGGAACTCAATAATGCCTGTTAGAAATATGCCCTCTAGTGGAAGAAACACATAATCCCAAACAGTAACTGATGCATGGTACATTAATAGAAACCCTAGGAGTGAAGTAGAGAGATCAACTCTTAATATTTCACCCTCAATTTCACTCAAATTATTTTGTACCAGATATTCTTTCTCTACCCCAACCCAGCTTTCTCTTGAATAATTTAGCATCTGAGGGAAACATAGTGGAGTTATTAGATTAATGAAAATGATTGATCATCTCAGTTTTTCTGAGCAATTGAACAAACAAGAAAATCAAGACATTATGGAGTTGCTTGGGTTACTTGCCACACACTAGAGGAATAAAAGGTAACAGTTGAATTTGGATAGATGAAATAAAATTTTGAAAAACTCTTTTATATCTTATTGTACTACTACACCTAGAGATGAAGAGAGACAGCTGCAATTTCATGATTATCAGTCCTCAGGAACAAAGCTTTTACCAAGTGCTAAATAACTGCTGGGCTAAATGAAGTAAGAAAGCATAACAAAGGCAAATATGTAGATTCAATATAGATAAATAGCAGTTATTCACTATGGTCAATGGCACAACTGAAATTGTAGTTTTTGATCATATTGCAAGCATTTTAGAAATCCCTTTCACTTGCTTCCATGTTCTATAATGCTTTATTTAGCAGTGTGATAGTGATGCAGTCTGACAGTGATGTGGCCCTGAAGTAGTACTATGCTAAACCTCAGGAAGAATAAACATCATTACAAGGGAGAGGTAAGTACATTTTTCTTTTACTTCATGTCACCTAAACAGTAACTCTCCATCTTCATTTTATAAAACACCTTGGAGTACACCTTGTTATGCATCACACTCCATTTATCTTTCTCCCTATGAATAACTGTCTAAATCTGTCTGCTGGCTCTCCTTCCACCTCTCATTAGAGCCACATCATCTCTGTAAACCCTCTGTAAACCCCAGACATGCTCTGTGCATTGTGCCTTTCATTCAGATAGGTGGATAGATAGATGATAGGTAGATAGATAGATAGATAGATAGATAGATAGATAGATAGAGGTATGGATCATGGGTGTGTCTGTTGTCTTTTTGTACTGAGGATTCAATACAAAATACTTTGCTCTGAGCTATATTCCCAGGTCTTTTTTTCTTTCTTTCTTTCTTTCTTTCTTTCTTTCTTTCTTTCTTTCTTTCTTTCTTTCTTTCCTTCTTTCTTTCTCTTTTATTTTGAGAAAGAGACTCACTAAGTTGCCCAGACTAGGCTTGAATTTATGGTTCTCCTGCTTCAGCCTCCCAAAATGCTGGGATGGCATGTGTGCACCACCAATATTCCTACTGACAATTCTTTCCATCTGTAATGCTTTTTTTTTACCAGTGTGCAACTGTTAACTTGCTCATCTCGTTCATGTCTTGACTTAAGATCTCTTTCTTGATGAAGCCTTCCTGAACTCCCTATTTAAAATCATCACGACCAGAACGTCTACACTTATTACCTTCCTCCTTCATATCACATCATCCTCTGACACTATAATTTAGTAATTTACCCTGTTGTTTGTTCTTTCATTGTTTCTCTGAACTAGAGAACAAAACCAGGATTCTTAGTCTTTGTTCTCTCATGTATCCTTTGACCAGAAAGTTGCCTAATACTTAGTAGATGCAAAAGAACATTTTGTTGGATTAAGCATGAAGATTGTTGGAACTATTTACAGGAAGAGATGTTTCTACATATTCAAACTGTGTACATGCCTTAAAGCCTAGCAGTGAAATCGAATGGAAATCCATTATTTTTATTTGTTCAGTACCTCACTTTCAGGGATTTCTTTGTCTTCAACCCCTAAGTCTATATGTAAAAACTTGGGGAGACAAATGATAGGAATTTATCACCTTGGCCACAGGTTTGAGTCCAAAGCCCCCATGAGACAAATCAAAGAGGACTAGAAGCCAACTAATGATAATTCCCCAAAGAGATAACTATCAGGATTCTACAGCTAAGAGGCCCTGGCACTAGGCTCTCAGATGGTCATGCTGCCAGCTCAGCTGCTGGAGAATAATTCATGTGCCTCAAACCAGATTTTTGATGGACAGCACTGTCACAAATGTTTTGGCAATGAACACAGACTCAACACTGCTTTCCTATGTCGAGAAGCCACTGAGGGAAAGTGAGCACTTGTTAAAACTTGAAGTGGGCCACCACCATGCTGGAACCCAGGAGGCTGCACAAAGAAGCCATTGGCCCACCCTCTTGGTGAGCACCTTCCTGGGGCCTCAGCCAGGAAGAGAATCAGAGAGTTGCCCCCGAGATCCTGCCGCGGCCATGCTGGAACCCAGAAGGCTGCAAAAAGAAACAATTTGTGTCTTCCTCGGGCGTCAGCCAGGAGCAGGCCCAGTAGTATTTCCTGTGAGCCTACAGGTGAGTGGGCTTGGAATCCAACACCCCTCCCTTGTTAGCAACTGGTGACAGAGATCTGAGCACCTCTTCGTAGTCTGATTGTATACAATATAGCAAATATGGGGGTCTTCTCTATCTTCTCTTTGAGAGCAAGTGTTGCTTTCAATTTTGATTCATTTTGATTAATTGCTTTACTCTTTTCATTATTCTCTTTTGATTGATTTTATAGTGTTTTGTCTTTGGTTTGATTTTGCTATACCTAATTGACTAGACAACTACTGTGAAGATGAGATACACTATGGTACCTATTACTGTTATCCCGGCAACCTGCTGTGAAGTTCTGTACCAAATTCACTGCACTGTCTCAATTGGCTTTGTTCTGTCCTGTTCTGTTGTATTTCTACTACCTTCAAAATAAAATTTAAAAAATAAAAAATAAAAAAATTAAAAACTTGAAATGAATGAAACTGACTGATTCCTTTCCTCATGTTAATAAATATGAAAGAAAATTTTTGTCTGAGAGAGAGAGACAGGTGTCCTGAGTGGGTTGCCAAAGACTGTCTTTTGCAGGGACTTTTATAGAATGAAGGCCATCTTCAGAAAAAGGCGATCTGAATCTCAATGTGGTAGCAATGGCTTTGTCAGGTTATACAGATGAGAACTCTCTTTGGAGGGAGATCCACAACACTCTACAATTACAATGAAACAATCGGTGTTTATGTGTCATGTTTGAGTGTCTGACAAAAGAGAAAAAATTTTACAATGGTGTTTTGTAGGAAAATAAATTTGTGATACACGACAGCGTGGCATTTGATTGGAAATTCCTTAGTGATACTCAGTTAAATAGATACATCAAGAAGTTGACCAATGAAATGAAAGCAGCAGGGAATTTGGAAGGAATTTTGCTTGTAACCCTTCCTAAAAATGGAGTGGACTTATGGAGGGGTATAGTGATAGAACTGGAGATGTCCAGACAGAGAGTTACTGCATATTACAGGACTCGCCTCTAAAGTTTCTGCAAGATGCAAGAGTTCAGTACTGGATGGAGAACTATAGATATTTTTTGGTGCTTGGAAGTTTTGACATAAATGAGTTGAATTTGATATTCACAGCAGTAAATTGGATCCTAGCATCCAGCCATTATTAGCACAGGTGTCTGTGAGTTGTAATTTCTGTGGAAGTCCACCTCCTTCAGCTGTTCTTCTGTGGCTCATCAGGGCAGAGGTATTAGTAAATATGGTGTGAGCAGCTCCACAATAAACTCTAAAATCATAAGTTGCCCTGGCTGTCAAAAAACCCTTTCTCAACATGTGCTTTGCCTCATTAATATGGAAACACCTGTTTCCAGCTGTACCCGATGATCCAAATCAGATGAAAATGTTGACTTGATCAAGGACAAAATGTTAACTCAATTTAACAACTTGCTTACATGATGTTTCAAATATAGACATGGTGGACATGCTGGATGTGTGCTTAGTTGGTTCGGGAACCATGCAGAGTGCCCCTTGTCTGCATTCACATGTAAATGTATGCAGTTGGGTACAACAGGGAGCTTGGCACCTGCAGAGGCTGTTCAGCTATAGAATGTTATCACCTAAAGAGAAACCTTCAAGTGTGGAGCTTTCTAATGGATGTCCTTCATAGCTGAAAAACATACCTGAGAACAAGTCACTCGTGACTTTCCTATAATCGAAAATAGATTATCTATCCGATCAGCAAAAACAAATTCCACAGCTGAGATTTTTTTCTTGTTTTCCATAGTTATTCTGTTCCCTTCACAAGCCCTGATTATTAAAATTTTTCTTAAGTACGTGAACTCTCCAGAAAGAGAATTACATCTTCGTTTGTTACATGAATTCATCATATTTAATGTCAAGAACATAAAGGATCTGAGATTTTACAGCAAGCAGCTAGTTTCTGCCAGGAGTGGTGGCACATGCTAAATACCTGGAAGACTGTAGCAAAAGGCTCACAAGATTGAGACCAGCTTAGAAAACTTAGTGAAACCTTGTCTGAAAATTTAAAAATAAATAAAAATAAAAAGAATATATAAAATAGAATATATAAAAATAATACTAAAAAGTCAGACATCCTAAATCTAAATAGTCTAAAAATGGGCATCTGAAATGAATAGATGCTACTCAGATGACGAAGAGGAAAAAATGGAAAATAAATATTTGAAGACATGTTCAACTTCACTGTTCATTGAAAAGGTAGAAATTAAAATCATGCTGAGATTCTGTCTCATTCCAGAAAGAATGGCTCTCATCAAGAAATCAATCAACAACAAATGCTGAAGGTGCTGTTGGACAAAAGGAACCTTTCTCCAAAGGTGACGGGAGTGTAGACTGGTGCAACCACTGTAAAAATCAGTGTGGAGAGTTCCCCGAAAACTAGGACTAGAGGGCCCATTTGACCCAGCTATTTTCTTTCTTGGTGTCTTCCCAAAAGTATTAAAAGTGTCAAACCACATCTGAAGATGGCCTTTATTCTTTATCTACAGAGACACAGTTTGCAATAGCTAAATCTTAGAAACAACCCAAATGTGCATCAACCAATGAATGAATAAAGAAAATGGGATTTTTTTAATACAGTGTAGTACTACTATGTTATAAAAAGGATAATCTTGAGACATTTCTAGGTAAATGAATGAACCTTGAGACCGTACTCTTAAGTGACATAAATCAGACACACATATTTAAATACTGTGTAGTTTCTCTGGCGTAAGAAACTGAAAGTGTAAATAAAGACTAAAATGTATAAGAGAAACTAATAAATAGGGAAAATATTAAAATATGAAGGGGAACAAGGGAGAGAGAGAGAGAAAAGAAAGAAGAGTCAATCAAAAAGTAGAAGGAAAAACTGGATACAAAACTTTTATAAATAAAAGAAAAAGAGTTGAAGAGGGAGAAGGGAATGGGAAAAAAAGGAGAAGAAAGATGTAGCATGTACAGGTACAAATTCCCTATGATGAATATTATTATTATGTATATCTTAAATGTACCAATAAAAAGTTTTAAATACAAAAAGAATGGATTTGAGGAGGCTTAGTGCTCCTTGAATTCAAACCTAAGTACTGCAAAAAGAATAAATAACAAAAAAGAAGTTATACTACTATAATTTTATGGGAGTAGGAGAATTCAAAAGCCAATGACATAGGACAGCTCATTTCTTACAGGCATAATGGCAGCTGTCATATAATGATGTATACTGAGCGCCAGTTCCCACTGAGCAGTGTAAAGAGGTCCGGGCAATGCCTGCAAACCCAGATATGTGTGCTATAGGAGGGGAACCCGGAGCACACGTATGTGACCAAAACAGCTGTAAATCCTTGAGCTTTAAACCTGCTTCTTCCAGATGCTACTTCCTGAGCTCCCCCTTATCAGAACATTTTCTTTAGAAAACTTTTAATCATAAATATTTTCTCTGTCTTTTAGAGATGTAAATCCTTACAAATCCCTTTAGTCAGTTTTAGAGCCCATGAACATCTTCCTCAAGGACCTTGCAGCTGTCATCCCTTTGAATGGAATCATCATCACTGGGGAAGGTGGCCTCTTACCTCCCTCTTCTTATACCATTGTAGAAACCTGACTTCTTGTGCCTTGCTAGAATTTACAGAACTATGTCCTGTAATAAAAAATCAGAAGTTAATTTTTCCTATCTTTAAATGCCATTTAGTAAACAAAGATAGTTAACATTCTCCCACCTTGTTGGGATGGAATTGCCTACTCCAGATGGAGTTCTGGTTTGTCTTCTGCAATGCAATGATAGTTTGGGAACAATGTCTGCTGGAGCCTCTGCTCCAGAGATGAGTAGATAAATGAAAGACACATGAAAAATTGTTTCCCAATAGTTTGTTCCATCCCTTGAAAACAAGGAAAACTAACATAATTTTTAAATTTTTTTCTGTTGAATTAAGAAAGTAAATCCACTTTATTGCCTTTGAGTAGTCAGACTAGTCAAGGTAAAAATCTCTCCATAGTCATTAAAGTAATTATACCTGAAGAAATAATTGCTTGGATTCAAAGTCACTACTTTCCATCAAGCATAAAGTAAATGATATAATTTATATACAGGGATTATTTAAAAGAAAGATTCTCCAATCAGATGAGCAGTTTTTCTTCCAGCTCTCCCTTTTCATTTGGTTTTCATTATGCTCTTATTTATCTTTTCAAAACTTTAATTTCCTCAACTCTTCAATGGGACAAATCTCCAACCTTAAGAAGAATTAAAGTTGATAGTGTAAAAATTGCCAAGCATAGCGCAGGATACAAATGTAAACAATCTTTAAATGTCATTTTTAAAATTGACACAAAATTATATTTGCTTATGAGTTAGCATGTAATGTGTAATGCTCAAATCGGGGTAAAAATATCTCCAGAAACATTTATTATTTTTATAATAAAAGTATTCAAAATCTTTTCTTCAATCTTTTTTGTATTATATGGTACATTACTATCATCTATATCACCCTGCTATACAATAGAAGTGAGAATCTACTTCTCCTGAATAGAACTTAGCTAACCACCTTTCTTCATAGCTCATCAGCCCCCTCAACTTAAAATCCTGTTGAACTTATTGTACCATATGTTGACAGATTGCCTAGTTAGGGTAGTGTCTCACTTAGCAGTTGAGCTGCATTTGAATTCTTCCTATCACTATGACTGCTGCTGACTTAAAACATATGTTTCACCACCTCCCACTTGTACTCCGGTTGCTATGAATGTCCTAGAAAAAAAGTCAGGAAATCCTTCGACTTAGTCTGATGCTCAAGAGTAAATGATAAAGACTCATAACAATATATAAACTGTTAGACTCACCATCCCCAGGCCTAAAGCAAAATTATGCACAACTGGTTACCTTTGCCTGGCTGTTGATCCCTTGCTTTGATTGGGATGATGGAAAATGAGTCTGGAAGAACAATTTTATCTATCATCAAGTGATGGCAAAATGGATTCTTACCAAGTTCATTCCTCATTTCCTATTCCCTATATCTTATCATAGAAAAAAGTAGAGATATTTGAGATTCAGACAGATAGGCATTTGGAACTTAGCAAAAATAAATGTACCAGAATGATCAGGAAGTGCAAGCTTTCCAAACCAAATGTGTTTCAGTAGAGGATCATAATTTCCATTCGTACTATCATGTAATTTTGTTTTGCCTTAGTCCAGTGTACCTGACCTTGCTAATTAAATTCTTCTGAACATTTTATTTGTAAAAACAAAAGTGCAAAAAAAGAAGAAAAGAAAAACTCATACATTTCACTTTCCAGAGTTATTAGTTCTCATTTTCACTCAAGTTTTCAGTCAACTGTGGAAAAAAAGATGGTAGGGGGGCTCTGTGTCACACATACTGATATTAATTTCCTGGCTGTGCCTTTTCTCAATTTTATGACTATTGCAAATTTATTTACATTTATCTCATTTTCTTAATCTAGAAAATTATGGTATAACACATCCCTCAAATGTTCTTACCAGAATTGCATAACACCACATATCTAAGCAGCTGAGACATAATAAAACTTTAATGAAAGTTATTTTTCTTAACATTTTAACTTTCTTATGAATATGTTATGGTGAATATGTCACTGTGACCCACAAAGAACTCATTTATCCACTTTTTTTTCAGAGAGTGGCAAAAGAATCAGAGAATGTAATAATAATGCAGGGAGAGTTATACATTTAGTATTTTTTAATTATGTGAACTTACTAGGAAAGGAGTATAGAATCATTGACAGAGTGAAAACAAAGTTACTATAGTTGCTTAACTTTTATGCTAGTTCTAGCATTATCTGTTGGAAACCTGTCTCACAGCTATCAATATTTCAATATCCCTTTCTTCCTTAACTCCCAGGTTCACAATAAGTTAAGGCAGTCAGTTTCTCCACTGCAACCTCCCTACTATTATGGAGAAGTTTCTCAGAATTGAAATATTTCACCCTGTAGGAAGCACTTTCTTCACTCTTTTCATTTGAATGTTCCCCTAATCCCTCCCAATTGTTAAGTGTATAGATATAAAGAACTCATTCAAAAACATGTAATTATTGTACACATGTTTTACCCATTATGAGATAGGATGAAGCAAAATAGATTGATTTCTCAGGATCAGCCCAAAGCAGCCACAGAATATAGGGAGGAAAAATGCCTCTAGAAAATATAATGTATCTTCCTACTAAAATTCAAGTTCCGCTCTATCTATGGTTCTTTCTATTCACTGACAAATGGGAATTTTTACTTTCTAGGACATTCACAACTAAAAGAGTTTAATATGTCTCTATCTAGTTCAATATCTAGAACATCCTGCAACCTCAGTTAGCCTATATTTTTTCTTTAATTCATTGCTCATTCAAGAATATACTGGAGCAAAGAAGAAAGTAACTAGATGGAACATGGCATTTGACTGTGAACTTATGTTTCCCATGCTAGAAAGTGCTCTAGACCATAATGACCTTCGTGAAGAAGGTTATCTAGCCAAGAAAGTATCTGATTCTACCACATCCATAGGGTATCTTTAACGTTGGTATTTTTAAAACCTCTAAATAAGGAAATCATGGAATGAAAATTGAGTTGCATCACCATTCTTACTTCCTAGAAATTTTGGCAAGCTTGAATTGAATATTCTGAAGATATATTTACCAATCAGGTAAACTATGGGTCTCAAGCTATTGTTTTTGAAATTCCCACCATTATTTCAAAGAACTTCACTTTGCCACACTTACCAACACTAAAACCAGAACTCCCTAACTATGATCAAATGTTTCCTTGTGTCAATATACCTTTCCTCAAACAGAAGTCTGTTTTAACTCAGTCACTTTGCACTTTTCTATCGTTTGCCTCTAAAATTCCCATTTTGTAAAACCTTGGCTCTTTTGTCATCCTAGCTCCTGAATATTGGATTACAAGTTAGTGTTTATTGGTTAAAACATCAGAGTCTGCTCATTGCTGCATTCTTTTGTATTTTCAGTTTCAGGTTAAAAAAAAATCAATTTATGTGAACCAATCAAAAAGGCAACAGTTGTTGCTATATTCACCCTACTATAGCTCTGTTTATTTCACTTAATTCCTCCCACACTTCCACTGTGGATGAGCATAAACAAAGTATCTCTTTCAAGAAGCCTCTCATGCTGTGATACTTGGGACAGGACTGGGAAATCCTGATACATCAAATAAAGTACATCCAAGAGGTCCTGAAAGAAATCAAAGGTCCTTATGGGAAGTTCTAATGTGTCAAAAAGACAAAAACATTTGTCTTAATACAAACTGAAAATGAGTCAGGGAATTCTTTTAAATATCATCCATGTTATGAAATTTTTTCATTCTATGTGGTGAAAAGATTGCAAAAAGTAAAAGATATATCTAACTTAAAAATTAGAATGAAAACAATTTCAATAAATCATCTTCTAATGAATTCACCTGTTAAAATACTGATACAAGAGTTGTGTGGTTAAATCTACAATTTTGGTGGATATTCTACACAAAGAAGGAGACCTACAAATATAGAGGCCATGAAATAGATTTCAGAAAAAGGTGAGAAAATTAAAAATCATTGAGAAATGATATTTCACATGGAGGACAAAAACAAAATCTTCAAAGATGTGAAATTTTTGAAAATCATGGAGAAAACACTGCTATCAGAAACTCTTAGAATAAACAAAGTCACAAAACACCTGAAAATAGCACCTTAGAAAGGAATAAAGGATTTGCATCTTTTTATCAGAAATTTGAGATACACAGACCAGAAAACAGAGATGGTGTGAATCTTTCCCTAAAACAGTAGAGTAATATATATAGAGATATAGATGTAGATATATAGATATAGATATTCAGTGAATAGTCATTTTCTTCATGAAATATATCAAAATAAAAAAAATAGGAAAAAGAGTCGCTTTTTAAGAAAAGCTTCCATGAGCAATCAGGACAATGTAAAAACAATGAATTTAGGTTAGCTCTTTAGATGGAAATTCACTCAGAACAAGGTGTGATGGTGCAGGCCTGTAATCCCAGCACTGGGGAGTCTGAGGCAGGAGGATTGTCATGAGTTCAAGGCCAGCCTGGGTTATATAACAACATTCTGTTAAAAAAAAAAAAAAAGATATGCAATCAATGTTCACCATATTCCTACCAGAAATGAGAATAAATTTAGTACCCAAATAAAATATTTGGAGAATGAAACTATAAGTATGTGACTAGATGTAAAAAACTTCAAATAAAGAAAAACCACAATATCCATCAATACATTCCACACATAGTAGAAAAAGCCTGTGTCTCTGGTTAAAATTGCAAATTACTATCAATGTCTTTCTGTTGTATAGTAGTAACAAAAACTGAGGTGTACTAGTCAGACACTTTAAGACAGTCAAAAGAAATTTGACACTTTATACTAGAAAACAGTCCCAATCAGAAAAAACAGATACAACAAATACAAAAATAATACACAGTGAAAACAAAACTGATATTTTATATAGGCATTCATTTTTCCAGTCAAAATGCACTCCAAAGGAAGCCCTTCATAGACAACTTAGTCAAAAGGTTCCATTAATACAGACATGTAGATATATTTTCTGGACAATGACTTCATTTCTCTTGGATATATTCCCAACAGTAGAAATTGGATTGCATAGCATTTTGATTTTCCCTTCTTTGAGGAACCTCCATACTGTTTCCCTAATGGCTTTACCAATTTACATTTCTATTGACAATATGAAAAAAATTCCCTTTTGTCCACATCTTCATCAAAGTTTGTTATCTTTCTTTTATCTTTCAGGAAACAGCCATCTTATCAGGTATGAGATGATCTCATATTGTGGTTTTGATTTGTATATTCAGTGACATTGAGCAACTCTTCATATACCAGATGGCCATTATATATCATCTTCAGAAAATATTCTTTCAGGTTCTTTGTTCATCTTTAATTGGTATTTGTTAGCTGGATGTATGTCAAAAGGGTATTAAGTATCTCCACATTCATTGTAGTATTGTCCACAGTAGTTAACATGAAAACAACATAAGTGTCGGTCAAAGAACAAATGGATAAAGAAATTGTGATAAATATGCACAACTAAATTTTATTTAGTCATAAAAGAAGGAAATCTTGTTACTTGCAACAAAATATAACCAAAGTGATTATAATTTTTAGCATGTCTTCTAATTTTTAGTATTTCTTCAAATAGTGGCTTACCTTATTGACTTTAAACATTTCTTCTTTTCTAATTTAAGTATTTAAAACTTTAAATTTTCCTATATGTACTGCATTAGTTTTAGCCTACTAATCGGATATGTTTTAGTTTTAATATATATTTTTCAATCCAAAATACTTTGCAATTGATACTTTGAGTTTTCTTTAACTTATGGTTTATTTGTATTTCAAAATACATGAGGGCTTTCCTGAAAATTTCCCAATATATTCTTCATTAATTGCATTACAATAATAAAATATTCTTCTTTGCATGGTATCAATCCTTTTGAATGTATTAAGATTTGTTTAAAGACCCAGGACACCGTCTCTTGCTAAGTAAATGCTCTTTGTGCTATTGAAAAAAATGTTTTCTTCTGTTGTTAGATAAAATGTTAATATTGACTAGGTCAAAGTGGTTGATGAAGTAGTTCAACACTTCAGACCTCAGAGTTATCTTCTTATCTCCTCTTTTAAGATCTTCATGGCTGTGGCAAAACATTGTCACCCAGTTGCCAGTAACTTAGTTATCTGAATTTAGTATCTATTCACTAAGAGGTTTACGTGTCTTAACTACCACATAAATGTCACCTATTCATTGATCCTGTATATCAACTTTCAGAAAAGTTGTTATCAATAAATAACTTAGGACCATTATCAAACAATATTAAGTGAAGAACAAATAAAAATCTTATCGTATTTCAGATGATTGCATTTTAATTGGAAAATTCAAAATTCCACCTTTAAATCCAAATTGAGCAACCTTTGAGAATGTTTTTAAAGTAGAACAAACATTGTAGTATTTAGGTCTACATTTCAGGTATAGATCAGTTTAAAGGGACACAGATTATGAGGTGATTATTTCAAAGTTTCTAAACTAATTTTTAAAAAACCTGTAAAATTTTGTAATATTGTTGGCAAACATAAACACTCATAGTAATTTTACTTACTGTGACCAGTTCTTTTCTGCTGCTATGTATCCTTAAATTTATCTGAAAAATGTGTCAGTTTGCTTTCCACTTTCCCTTGACACACATATTTCTAAAAGCCTAAATATTAAATATTACCACTTTTCTGGTCAGGAAATGTTTTTACTTCCCTTCAGAAATGGGACTTTATGACAGGCAACACTTAACCCTTCAAAGCCTAGTTGTCTATTTTTGAAATACCCGTAACAATGGAAAATAATGAAGCACTTTCTCTGCAAATTCTTCTTCCTAATTTTTCTAGGTAACGTATATGAATTCCATGCAAAAAAAATTCCAAAAATTTCAGTCTTTTCCATAAAGGAATTAAATTAAAACAACTGGAAAATTATTTTAGCACACTGCCAATTTTGTATTTCCCTCTTCATTTCTTTATTGAGAGCAGAAGTTACCTTTAGCTTTCTGTTGATTCTATTTCTGAATTTCAAAAATGTTGTCTTGGGGCCCCCTTAAACCATTTTTCTGCAGAGGAGTTCCACTCATAGTGATGATCCTGATGCAGAATTTCACTGGGGCCCCAAGCTGGCAGCTGAGGTAGTTAGAAATATTATAGGCAGTGAGACAGGGCTAGGTCCTCAAAGGAGCCAGTGCAGAAGCCCAGATACCTTGCAACTGTGGGGGAGACAGAGACCTCCTGCTGTGGGCCAGGCCTCAAGACAAAAGATCAAAGGAATGTACGGTATCCTAAGGACTGATATTCTAAATAATTCCCTACCACCCTGAGGAAGCCAGGAGTCAAATTTCAACCCCCTAGGGAAGAGTCACTGCTCTCTAAAAATGCTCACTTTCTATGTGATTTGCTTCCCCATTTGTCCCCAATTTAATCAATTTTACCTGAACTACTAGTCTTATTGGCTAACTACAATTATGTCCTACCTTATGCCCATCTGCCTTTTGAAGTTTTCCCCACCTTGAACTCTATAAAAGTCCCTACAAAAGACAGAGCCCTTTGCAACCTGCTTGGGACACCTTCTGTCTCTCTCAGACAAAAGCTTTCTTTCTCTCAATAAATATATTCTACTCTTAACCTTTATTGTTCCTAAAATTCATTCTTCAGTTTTAGAGAACAAAACTCCTATTGGACATAGTGTGTTGGGAGTTTCATTCCTCTATATCACCTTGAAGGAATTGCAGTGACTCCTGACGTGATTTCACTCAAGTTTCTGGAATAAGTGCAAGTACACAGAGAGTAAGTCTACTTGCTTTTAACATAAACTTGCATTTGTTAGATATATTATGTAACCTGTAACTGACGTCAGACTATTTAGGCTGAATTTATCATCGCTACTTTTCAGTTACGCCCATTCTCAATCTACACTAAGACTGCTCCATGTCTTTATGGACATTTCTAAACCCATCCTCTATGCTAAGGCACCAGTTATGTTTCTGAAAAAAAAAAAAAATACAGCCGTTCCACTGAAAACTCTCCTTTGTGCCAATTAGATAAAATACAACTAAAAGCAGAAATGGAAAAATTATGTCACCGCCATATTTGCGTACAGCTCAAGAGAATAAAAAATCCCCTGGTCGTGACATACTTAAAATCAGAACTTGTGTTCTTTCAGATCTCTGTCTGACACAGTTCTATGCTTTCCTTTCAGTTACAGAGGACTGTAAAGATGTCACTCCAATTTCAGACACATTTGCAGGTCTGTCACTACTTCGTTAACTTCTTGTCTTCAATTACTTAGTGCCTACACACTTGGTGCTTCACAATTATGCTGTTCTCCATAATTCTTGAGTATAATGATAACATGAAATATGTATGAACCTCTGAAATGAAAGTGCAATTACTCTTCTTTTTGCTTTTTCCCAACGGAATCACTACTTCAATTCTGTTCTGAAATCAATTTCTCTAATTTGTATGATGTGGGTTGTTGATTTCCTTGCAAACATATTAGTAAATTCTGGCACATTCTTGAAGTGGATTGTTTCAAATGTATAAAAATATTGCAAAAACACATGGGTTTTTGCACACATCAAAAAATGATGTTGCATGACATGCAAAGACCAGGATACAACCCCATTTATTTCTAGCCTCACATTTGGCCATAGCATCTTGTCCATAATTTATGTATGTTTTTCAACCTCTCTGAGGTGAACCATCAGATTTCCACCCTCTCCAAAATTCACTCTAGACTGAAACTTATATTAAAAATGAATGATTTTCAAAAAGTAAATAGAATTGTCAGGACTTTTTGTTTTATTTTTAGATTACCAGATCTAAAATAGCACTGTTGAATTTCTGGAAAGTTTCTATGTATTTTCTTTCAGCTTCCATGTTTTTCAGGAATGAGTAGCAGCTATTTCCTAGTCTGGCTCTCTTCCTCTGATCACATTTGGGTCACACTTTAAATATCATTGTTCTGTGCATCAGGTATTTCCAAGTGGTTAGAAATCCAACATTCAAATTTAGGATACTATCTACCACTGTGTCTTTAACTCTTCCATTTGGGTTCCTCTCGTGAATGTGACTAGTGCACTGGTCAATTTTCGTTTCTCAGATTGAGGGGGGGATCCACCTCTAATATACTGTTTATTACTATCATCATTTTAAATTATTACAGTGGCCTTGAAATTGGTCTGGCTGTTTCTATGCTTGTCCCTATCCCGAGTTTATTCTCGACAAAGCAATCAGAATGATTCTTTGAAAAAGGCAGACTCTCCTATCAAAAATTTTCCATGGTTTCATTCTACTCAGAGAAAAAGACATAAGTTCTAGAGTGACCTACAAGACTATGATATGCCAGTAAACTAAACCCCTAGGCAGAATTTCCAGGTGAAGAGGCCTTCTTTACATTTGTTCCATACCTATGTATATGAACAGATGCTACTAGTATCATGCTTGGCCTGTCATCAATGTGACAGATGTTCAAATGACACTCAATAGCTTCATTCAGAGAGCAGCAACCTCAGTGCAGGTTCATACTGAGAGAGTATCTAATAACCAATTGACAAAACTCACCTTTAATGTAGACATGAAATTAGAGGCCAACTTTAAATTCAAGAGAACATGTAGAAAGTCTGTATGTCATGTAACTTTATCTAGACACCTAATCATGGTTAAATCAGAAAACCAGATGCAAGTTTTGCTACATGCCTTCCCTGGCATTGGTACCTACCATGTGGTACTCTGATGAGTAAGGACTATCTATATAGTTAACTATATGATTCCATTTTCCATTATTTTTTAAAACTTTTTATCTTGATTAAAACAGAGATAATTATTGCTTGATTTTGATTCATTGTACAATTTTTGATAATTTGTCCTATTATTCTGTTTTGTCTTGCCTGGTTACACAAAAATACATATAAATGAATATATAAATTATTTGAACATTGTATAAACTGAAATTGACAAACATTAAACATAATATTCTTATATAATATGCTTTGAAGCTAAATTCTTTTATTTCATAGTTTAAGAATTATCATTGTTCTGTATTTGAAGACCACTGGAAACCTAGAGTTTATTGACACAGAAAATTGAACTAACTGTCTCAAAAGAAATATTTATTTTCTTTAAAAATAGAAAATGAGTGCGAAGGCACACACATATGGCATTCAGTGACAATCAAAGGTGAAACCAGCAGTGTTGGGGAGGAATATGTTTAAGAGTGATAGAAATTGATACTATACTGTAGGTTTTTTAATATTACTGATTACAAATTGAGAATATACAAATCCTTTGTGACTTTGATGATTTGCTTGACTCCTAAGATATAACTGGCTAACTTGACCAGCCAACTGATCAAAAGGAAAAGTTACTAAGACATTCCCTATTGAATCCCAAAACAGGTAAGAATGAGAAGCTGATGACATGATGGCTGTGGGAAATGATACACAAACCAAGCAGCATCTGGAACTGGCCCCCAAGGGAGGCAAAAAGCAGAGATATGATAACCTACACCCAATGACCTGTATGAAAACTCTATATTGAGAGAAACAGGTGGTGGCTACCCTTTTCACCAACAGCTACAGGCTGCCATAGGCAACACTGCAGAAGTAGATAGTTGGCAAATGGAAGCAAGCTCTGGTTGGGAAACAAAGCAGAGGTTGTTTAGAAACTCATGCTTAAAATATGTGTCACAAGCAAAGGTGAGGCATATTAGTTATTGGAGCTAAGTTTATATTAGTGCAGATTTAAGTCATTGAAATTGGGTATAGATACAATCATAGTCTATTTTGTAGGCACAGATGGTAAACCTGAATAACAGCTGTGTTTTAAGAACTCGTCTTTTTAAAATTACTGCACTGGCCAGGTAAATAGCTCAGAGGCATAAGTGCTTGCCTGTCAAGCTCAAGGTCCTGAGTTCTTCTCCTGGTACAAACTAAAATAAAATAAAATTGCTATACTGACATATAATTCATGTGAAGAACCCTGAGTATATCTTGTATAAAACTGATGACCATATTTCTCGGTTCTTGTTGGATTCTTGAACAGATCTGTTTGCACTCTCACTGCTTTAGTGTCCACTTTGTGTGCTTTAATCCTGTAACTTGAATAACTATTTCTAAGAGAACAATATGTAATGTATCAATTAGTGATTTCTTACTGTTTATCTTCTTTTCTTGAAATTCTGTAATATTTCTACCTTTTTCCTGTTTTTTTCCTCTTTAAATAAAAAAATGAAAAAAACTCTATGAGTTTGAGGATACATATTCATACATGAAACCATCTCCATCATCAAAGTCACATATGTACCTATTGTCCCATAGTTTCTTCTCTTCCTTAACTATTATTAGAAGTATTGTGTTAAGAACACATAAAATTTATACTCAGCATATTTAACTATTTATCACTGTCTTGTGAGTTGTAGACACTATGATGTATTACATTTGTCCACCAATTCTTTATCTTGTATAACTGAAACCTTGCAACCATTAGCCATCTTCTCACCATGTCCTCCTCCCTCTAAAGCCTAGAAACTACTGTAATACTCTCTGTATCTAAGAACTCACCTCCTCTAAACTAATAACTATGATGCACTTATTAAAACCTTGAATGGCTTCCCATCACCGTGTAATGCCCTAGAAGGGCCTTGAATGATCTGACTCTAATTCACCAGTCTTATCTCCTTTCACAACCCAGCTACTTTAATTCTCATGATTTGTGGAAAACTCCACTTATAATGCTGTTTCTACTTGCTTTCTGTGGAATCCCCTTCCCTCAGATACTTGCAACTTACTTCCTAGTTTTATGGGAGGTCTTTTCTCAAATGATACCTTCTCTATATGGCCCCTGGGTTGACAGTTTTTGAAATGATAGCCCTAATTTTTCTCTGGTAGTCACTTTTGATTCCATTCTTAATTAAATCATATATCAATCCCTCATATATAATATTTTGTATCTTAATGTTTCTCCAGCATGTTAATGCAGGTTGTGTGAAGATAGGGTAATTTACTATTATGTCCTTGCTATAGTTCATCATTTATTATAATGTTTATCACATAGTGACTTCCAAAGATAATTTGGTGATATGCAATAGAATAGGGAAAGTGGAAATTTTGGAGCTATACTGCCTATAATACTTGCCAGTTGTGTGATCTTTGTCTTTCTACTTACAAAATGGGAATAATCATATCTGCTCAGAATTTTTATGAAGATAAAATGATTTAATATGAATAAAGTATGCAAAGGATGCCTAGAACTTACAGACTCCATTCAAATGGTATTATTAAATTGGCCTAAACCATAAATGAGACACTTCTTTTCTTTGATTAACTAGTTGTGTTAATGATCCATTTATGATCCTTAGCATATCCCTCATAAAACAGCAAACTTTTTGTCTTGAAATTTTGATAATGATTCTCACACTTGGATCAAGAATATGGGCAAGGTATGCAACGTAAAACCACTTTAAAAAGAGACTTTGGTGCTCAGCTATTCAGAAATCCAAAGAAAGTCTCAATCTTGTTAAACCACTAAGATGATGGGACCATTTTCAGAAGAAAGTGAAAGTAGGAAAATGGTTCATGAGGAAAGATGATGAGCTGGTTTTAACTCCTTAAGGTTAAAGCCCAGATCCCAAACATCTAGGGTACCTTCTGTGGGTAACCTGAAGCAGCACCTCTCAGCTTTGAGCATACCATGCCCTTTGAACCCAGCCGCAGAGCAGGTGTTATATGCTTATCTTTCTTCATCTGCATGCAAAAAAACCTGCTTCAGTTTATATTGCTCTGTTGATTCACGTGGTCCACACCCTCGGGTTATATCATTCATTAGGTAGAAGATAGTAGAAAGGAGTTCTCCACGGCCCTGTATTAGTGATGGATTTGGATACAGTTCCCTTTACTGCCTTGGTCTAGCATATTCTGACTCCAAAGATGTTACAGCATTCTCCCTCCAACTACAAATGTTATTTCAAAAGAAATATATTAACAACCATGAATACCCCTGCCATTTATTTTTCCAAACCCAGCTTTTGTCATTTCTAGTTTATTTCTGTTTACAGAAGAACACAGATTTGTACTGCCCACAAATAACATTATATTCTGTGTTTATATCTGGGTAGCATGAAAAAGCTATCTCTAACTGATTAAAAAAAAAAAACCTGTAAGACCCATGTTCCAACATTGCAACCAGAACAATATCAGTGATCTAACTACATCTTTCAGAGACAAGTAACTTGGGGACATAATAGTACCTGGAGGCCTATGGTCTATCATGTAGAGATTTGTATAACTAAAAGATCTTCTGGCACGTCAAAGTTGAACATCAATTGTTCATTCAACATAAGTATTTTAAATCATTCACTATATCATGCTATAATCAGTGATCAAGGCAGAAAAAAATCTAGGATGTCACATTGCTTACAACATTTGTTGTAATTTGAATGACAACATCAATGAGTATAAAACATTAATGATGTGACTATGGATAAATAAAATGTTCAAAAATTGTCATATTAAAACATGACTGAGGAGTGTGTTACTTTATTTTGTCTCATCTGCAAGAGTCTCTATGGAGGTGGCACCTAAGCTGATAGGAAGATTGATGTAATTGAAGGATAGTAAGAAATTCACTGTCATAGAAACACACAATAATATGTGTCATATGAACACACATAGAATAGACATTAGCTTGAGCCAGATATGTGGCTCAAAAATTACTGTGTCAAAAAAAAAACCTCCTAAAATTCCTCCAATCTTGGCAAAGTTCACTCAAATGGAGAACATAAAAAACTTGCTTTCATTGTGTACTTGTGACAACATGTAAAAAGTACCATCTTTGAATTTTTCATTTTGAGAGTGCACATTGGACAGGTATAAGAAAACTTGACTTTCATCATTTACTGCTCCAAAGAAACCCTTAGAACCCCCCTTCCTCTTGGTTTTGGACCAGCTTTCTGAAAATATCGTATGAAAGATCACAGATTCCCACCGGTGGAAGGACAGGCTCAGTGCCTCCTTGGTGAATAAAAGATCTGGATAAATGATCTTGAAATTGCCTTACATGGAGTGAAATTTACACTAAGAAAGCTATACAATCTGCTTAATTATTCCATTTAGAGGGAAAATTTAACAAATATTTGTATGGCTGTTGTATCTTAACAGCTTTCTGCTCTCCAATATCCTCATTCAAATAAAACTCTAGTAAAGTAGTTAAATAATTTTAAATAATTTAAGAAGCCATTCAAAAACAAAGGAAGAAATACAGTGTATAACATGATAACAATAATCATAAGCCAAAATAACAAAGAAAATAAAACAAATAGCCAAGCTATCATTAACCTACTGTTAATGCTAGATTAAAAACTGGTGGTCAACTTAGCACCAGCTGGATTACATCTGTGTGGCACTGAGCATAGAAGTTTTACCTGAGGAAAGTTACCAGCAAAAATGGAGACATGGAGAAGGAGAAGCTATCAAGTTAGTGCATTAAGCTATTAGTGCATTGAGGCATTGTGGGTTCTCCTACATGTTGCTGTTTGAGCCATTAGGTTCTCCTAGAGAAGTTCTGGTCCTCACATCGAGCATTGCTTCCTTGCTCTGGAGAGGAAGACGTGTGTGTCACTCGGTCTCCAGGATGAACTCGTCACACTGGCTTCCTGGTATGTACCTGAATGTGCTTATTGTTGGAGGAGCTCAGGGCCTCCAGGTCACTGAGGATAGTTGTGGTGCTTTTCAGGACAGGCCTGGTCTTTGTTGTGAGTGTGATTTCTTGGCTCCAGAGTATAACCCTCAACCTATCAGTACAGCTCCTTCACCCTGCTGGCATAGACTTTCTGGCTTCCACCACTGACCTTTGGGCCTTCCCAGCACGGGTTCATAAAAGAGACTGGTGTGAGTCCTTCTTGTGGGCTCTAGACCTCCAGTTGGACTCATGGGAGGCATTGTCATGAGCTCTGGGTCTTCATATGGACTCATGTGGGACAGTGCTGTGGGACTCAGGCCCTTGGCTAAATATTCTATGTCTTTAGTGATCTGGATAGATTTCCTGCATTTTCTTGTGTTAACTCTGGTGACCATCATAAAAATAATATTATAAACTCCAAGTCCCTACTCTAATTGTTCTCTGCACAACCCTGACTACAATACCTACTCTTTTACTTCATTGCCATTCTGCTGGCCCTGTCCATTAAAACTGCTCTCAAATCCCAAGTCCACTTCCTAGTTACCCAAAATATGAAATGCTCCCCAGAATATGCTCATCAATAGAGGCACACAGAAACACACACACCGTCTTAGGTGTAGTACTGCCATACAAATCTGCTATCATTAGAAAGGTGACATTCCTATATTACTATTTTATTGAATAATATGGAGATGCAAAAATCTTGTAATCATCATGGAGTCTGAGGCATTCACCTGCATGTTACCTCCGCTGGGACACAAAGGCAGAGAGGAATCATTTTAACAAGTGCACTGTCAAATGACACACAATTGTGAAGGAGGAAGTGGACTGAGACATTTTATCTGTCAATAAACATATGTCTGTCAACATTTATTGAAATCTGTTACATTCAGGCAGAAGAAGAAACATAATTTGTTCCAGGAGAAGACAAAATAAAACTGCTGTGTCTCTTTTTGGGAAATTGTAAAGAAAGTCCAAGATGGCAACAGAAGAGTATTGATTCTGGTTGGGTGCTTCAAAGCAAGCAACCCTGAGTGCTTATACAAGTACATAGAGCAAAGTCCTACTTTCAACATCTGAGAGAAAGAAGAGACAAAAACACCTAAATGATGGCTGATAAAGCAGAGGAGATGCATGGGTTGAGGAAGGTCAACCTAAGTTTGGAAGAATGCAATGCTTTTAGCTAGGTAATCCAGGGACACAGCTATACACCTGCATTTCAGCTTGAAGTATCAATGTTGATGGACATGGTATCAAAGAAGAAACAGTAAATCTGGAAGATTAAAAGTACAAATTTCCAAATGGAACATCAACATCTTTGCTAGATCAAGCTTTTTGAATAAATGTGTAACTTTTTTAGTAGGCATGGACCATATTTAAGAAGCAGACAAGGATTTTAGGCATACTATAAACTAATGCTAATGTCACCAGAATTTATTTAGGCTTCTTTTCCACTTCAAGATTCTGTTTTTGATCCATGACTCTTGTGCCAAGCAGAGCTGATGGGCTGAATTTCTGGGGCAGTGGGTGTTATTTTCCAAAGGAAAGGTGGGGTTGGATGCACAGGAAGAGAGGACATTCCGATTTGAGCTGTGGGAAAAGATAATGACTTTAATCTCAAAGTTGGAGGATAGAAGAAAAGGGGGAAGAAAAAATAAAACACAGGAAATAAATCAAGTTGATGGAGGTTGAAGAAACAAAGAAAAGGCACACCTCTGCTTTCTGCACCATGAGCCCACTATAATCAGCATGACCAGGGTGACTATTATAGTCACATACATCAGTGTAAAGAGAATAGAGTGTCCACCTGCTTGGAGTAAAATAAACACATCACTCTGTGAAGCAATCATTTCATTACACTAAGGCTTCTGAAGTCACTGGGGCAATGGGAATCCCAAAATTTTCAGCAGTGTTCTCTAGAATTTCTGTTTCAGTTCCTCCTGAGTCACCATTCCTCATCCATCAAACCTTCTTCCAACAAGTCATGAGATCCTTCCTCTTTTCTCTTTAGTATCTTTAATTCCCTATTTTCTGTTTCTTCAGATTTGACTGCTGTCATTCTCTACTCTTTTTTCTTTTGATTCTCGCACTTTTACCTTTCTTCCATCTAACATTTGTACTAATTTCCTCAGCTCCTTTCCCAAAGCCCCTAGGTCTATACTTTATAATTCCCAGCTGGACCCTAGTTCTTTCTCACCCCAGTGAATGATTATATCATGGCCTCCTAGACTGCTGTGCTTCACTCGACAAGACAGACCAGCGGCCTCCCCGGCTGCCACATCCAGAGTTGCTTGGAGATACCATGTCTCATCAGCATTGGGCAGGATGTCACCTGTCTTAGTGCCCTTCTGCTCCTGCTGACCCTTCATCCACATCACCCACACAGACTTTGGGTGGAAGCCAGAGACATGGCACACCAGCTGCAGACGGCCAGGCCCAGGACTGGGGCCTCTGGATAGCCAAGCTTCAGGCTTCACTGAATAGGCAAAGAAGGGGAGAAATGGAACTTTGGTGAGCAGCTCTGGCCAGAGCACAAGGTACTCAGATGGCTTACCAGTTTTAATAATCACTTCTCTCTCTTATTTAAAAATTATACTACAACCAGACAACTTTCCCTCTATGCACTCATTGTATGTTTCAAAATAATGAAGGAAAGTACTAAATTCAAAGACCATAGTAAAAGCATGAAAGACAGGAGGGGAGAGAAGACTGGGCTCACCTTGACGCTCCAGCTCTGACTTCCCTGCTGCAATGAGGCCTGACAGAAATCGAGGGCAGGTTTTAGTGAGAAGGCTCTGCACTATCTCCTTAATATCTTTGTAGCGACTGAGCACCTCACAGACTTTCTGGGCCCGACTTCCCGCTCCTGGAGATGGCTCCCAAGAACTTCTTTGAAAACTCAGGAAATCAGATCCTTGGTATGCTCCATTTAAGAAGTTCTCCGAGACCTGCCCAGCATGCCAACTACATCCAGCTGATATCTGAAGTTCAAAGGGGTCTACAGAAAAGAGAATCAATATGGAAAGAATGACGGAGACACAACCAATCTGGAGCATAACAGAATTCGGTGAGGGTGGGGTAGCTGGTGCATAAAATGATTTGAGGAATCACATGGGAGGTTATAGTTGAGATAAAAAATGAGAAAGAAAATTGTAGGAAGAAACTGAAGATAAAGGTAACTTGAAATAATAGAAAGTATAGATGGGAAGGCTGTCAGGAAGAAAAGAGACTAATCTGGAATAATTCATATAGCAGAGATGAAGTTCAGGCCATGGTATAAGAACACTCAAGGAGAGAGGAAGCAGAAGATGAGAGTGCACCCAAAGGTAGAACATATATGCACACCTAGCTGTGCTAGGTATAGTGGTGGCCAATGAAGTAGAGAAAGGAATGTGAGCCAAAGGGAGACAGAGAATAGAGCCAGGAAGTTGGAGGATGGACAGAACCTCTGCACCAGATACTACTCTGAAGAGGCCCAGAGATCTCAGACAGATCATTTGTGAATGCTGCACTCACATTCAAACTGAAACTGATGAGCATAGGACTGCACTTCCCGGGGGAAGCCATGCAAGTATAGCTGGAAAAGTGCCTCCAAGTTCTTCAACTCCTCCTTGCTGAAGTTTCCTTTGGACCAGGGCTTCAGAAACTGGATGGTACCCAAAGTACTGTTCCAGCCATGAGTCTGCAGATCTCCAATCCAGGCTGAGCCCTGGGACTGTGACCAGCTGTGGTTCTTGAAGGAGGCCATGTGGAGCAAACGGAAGACGAGGGGTTCTTCTGCTTCTGCTGGGTGCTGCCATCCTAAAGGCTGGGGGGCTGAAACACAGAGTGACTGGAGAAGAGAATGTAAGGGATGGGAGAAGAGATGCTGCAGAATGAAAGGGAGTTTAGTATTAAGAGCAAGAAAGGCTATAGCTGCAGGTTGCACATATTCCAATAAGCCCTATTCCCATCCCAGCATTCTGGTCCCAAAATCAGACTGTGGGCAAAAATTTTCTCCCTGTAAGCTGGCCTGGAATGCAGACAACAAGGGCATCTAATAAAAGCATTATTCCTTTTATCCGGGTCCTCCCCAGAACTTTCTCTCCTTGTATGCCCAACCATAGATGTCATTTTCCCTGAGCACTTCTTACCGGCTATGCTTTCCTCATGGCAGGCAAGTCCCTTGAAGAGTAGGAGGATCAGGAGCAGCATTGAAACTTTGACTGCTGGCCAGAAAACTGCCCTCAGAACTCAGGCCACTGCTGTCCTTCCCTCAGCCACTCACACTCTCATCTGTCTTCCTTTGCTGCACAGACTAACCTACCCTGCCCACTTCCCTCCTAGAGAAGCCTCCCTGCCTCCCTCTGCTGCTGTCTTCCACAGAGTGCCTCATTTCCCCTCCCACCTCCCACTAGTGACTTCCACATTGTCTGCCTTCTCTTAGCCACACTGTCCTGGCCTTACCTTTTACACTGACTGCTGCTGAAAGGGTTTTCAACTTGGACAAGTCTGTAGCCTGTCATTTGACGGAAAAAGTCAGTCACTGGAGAAATCAAATCCATCCTTGGATTCTTGGTAATCTCATCTGTAAAAGGTAATGGTAGAAGGTACCTGATGTGCCCAGTAACCTTTCCAGCAGTCTTCCTACTGCTTGCCTATCTCCTCTTGCCTATTTTAAAATTCTGATATACAGTAGATAGCATTAAAATCCTTTACTCGGGTAAATTACTATTGCTTCACAAGGGCAAATATTAATACATATTTGAACTTTCAAAACCACAAAGAATGAACCACAATTTTTATGGAACAAATTACCTGAATAAATCAAAATTTAACTGTAATGAAAAAATTAAGAAATGATGGAAGAAAGCCTAATATGAATTTGTCAAAAATATGGTTATCTCAGAATAATTTAAAATTATCATGTGCTTATAAATCTGAATACATTGTTTAGCGTTTGACTAAAAATACTTAAATTCTACATTATTTTTTAAAATCTGAGAAGGGAGATATAAAAATTTTAAAAAAAGTTTCTTTTAAACCATATTAAGTTCATTAAAGGAGTGGGACCAAAACTGATGTCAGAAAAATCAAACTATGATATTTGTAAACTAGATTTGATCAAAGAGGCAGAGAGCACAGACAATAAGTTCATATTTCCAAAACACAATGTCACAAAACATGTGCTTCTTGTTAAGAACAAATCTTGGAAAGCAACAAAAGGATTCAAATTTTTGGTAAGAAATTTTAAAGAAATTCTTCAAAAAATAAAATAGATAAGGTCACTTCAGGTCCACAGTCATTAACATAGGCAAAAGAAAAGTTACAATAAAATGACTAAATATTATAAACAAAAGCATAAAAATATGAAGCTACTTGGAAAATTAAGGATTAACACTTACTTTACAGAGTTCATTAATCTTCAGAATGTCCTTACATGTAGTAGCACAAGAACCTCTTTCTGACCAGGGCAACATGTTTGTCAGAATGGTACTGCCAGCCTGAAAACATACACTAAACCTGAAAGAGAAGCACAGCAAAAGCAGCCATGACAACTTGCAGTGCCAGCAGAATCTCTTTTGTTCTTGCTAGTGATTGAAGGGTAAGTTGCATCTTGAGCCCAGAGATATAGAGGTTGATTTGGGATGATAGCTTCCTAATTCTACAGAAAGATCTGGTTAATTTAACATATTTGTTATGAATTTTTCCTGCTAAAATTAAAGCATAGGATCTGTTATGGTTTAGATCTAAAATGTCTTCCAGAATTTTCATGTGTTTGGAAGGTGACTGAATTCCTCCACTGTTGCGATCATAGCTGATGTGCTCTTTGTGGGTGAAGCAACGTTGGAAGTGTATATTCAGAGATATACACGTCCCAGATATACACTGGGAAGTGTATATACTCTAATACAGGACTGCTAAAGAATGATGAAAAGAGTATAAACCATACTATGTGGCAAAAAATATGAGGGAGCTGATGTTTAAAAAGAAGCATAATGTGTAAGAGCTTATTGTAGCTTAGAAGTAGATACTAGAGCTTTGAGACCAAATAAATGAGCTGAGGTAGAAGTGGTTGATAAATTCTGATTATGAAGGATTGTGCATGGTGCACTGTATTGTGTTACTTTTCTTTCATTGCTGGGACAAAATACCCAACACCCAAAATAAGAGAAAGAAAAGTTTACTTAATTCACTGTTTGTGGAGGTTTCAGTCCATAAGCAGCTGGCTCCAAGACTTTGTGGCATAGCACTGGAGCAACACTTTAAGGTGGCAACCAGCCAAAGCAGCCAGAGGAAAAGGAGAGGGGGAACAAGCCTCTTCTCCTCCCTTATATTGTAAGCAGGCTGCCTCTCCCTGTGGCGAGTATAGCACAAACACCACCTGTTATGGATTGAAAACTGGTGGGCAACTTAATGCCAGCTAGATTACATCAGCATGGTGCTGGGCATAGATGTTTCACTTGAGGAAAGTTGCCAGTATAAATGGAGACGTGAAGGAGAAGTTATTCATGTTAGTTGCATTAAGATATTCAGGAGTTGTGGGTTCTCGTATGAGTTGCTGTTTGAGCCATTGGTTCTCCTGGAGAAGCTCTGGTCCTCACATCGAGCATTGCTTCCTGGCTCCAGAGGGGAAGACATGTGCTGCTTGGTCTCCAGGATGAACTCGTCACGCTGGCTTCCTGGCATGTACTTGACTGTACTTGTCATCGGAGGAGCTTGGGGCCTCCGTGTTGCTAAGGATGGCTGTGGTGCTTTTCAGGACAGCCCTGGAGTTGTTGCGAGTGTGACTTCTCGGCTCCAGCGTAGAACCCTCAACCTACCAGCACAGCTCCTTGAACCCACTGGCATAGACTTTCTGGCTTCCACCACTGACCTTTGGGCCTTCCCAGCACAGATCTGTAAAAGAGACTGGTGTGAGTCCTTCTTGTGGGCTCTAAGCTTCCAGCTGGACTCGTGGGAGGCACTGTCATGAGCACTGGGTCTTTATGTGGACTCGTGAGATATTGCTGTGGGATTCAGGCCCTTGGCTGAATATTCTATGTCTTTAGTGATGTGGACAGATTTCCTGCATTTTCTTGCATTAAGCTTGGGTGACGTCATACAAATAATATTATAAACTCCATGTTTTTATTCTAATTGTTCTCTGTATAACCCATGACTACAACACCACCTCTGTGCTCTCTCTCCTCTTGCACCAGGCTGAGGATATTTACAAAGTAAGGATCCTGGCTCCCTGCTGAGTCTCTTAGTTAAATTTCTAAACTTCTCAAATTGACACAATGTATCAACAATTACATGATATTTAGAAAAGTTCTCTAAATCCTAAATGAAATTCCCTGCAGAATGTACCAGAGAAAGATCACACCAATACATCTATAAATTGCCCATCTTCAAATTATTTTTCAACTAAATGATATCTGTATTTTAAATAATCTTCAAATATCGTGAAGTCTTTCATTTGTTCACACTTTCAATCATTAAATAAATACTATTTGTTGACCACTTATTTTATGTTAAACATTTTCCTAATAATTGAAAATTCAATGACACCTCAAAAAAGAGTGAGGACAGGAATAGGCAGTCTTGTCCTTTTGGAATTTACCATAGTTAGAAAACTACATAAATTAATATATAAGTAATTGGAATAAGTGTTAAATGTACAAATCGATGCAGCTACTATAACAAATGATACACACATGTCAGGTTGCTCATAGAAGAGGCTCAGAACTTGATGCCAGACCTGGATTCTGAGGGAACATGAGGGGTTAACCTGGAAAAGAGAACATAATGCTTGCAAAATCCCAGTAAAGAGCGTGGGTATCTAGCATTCGAGGAACTGAAAAGGTTACAATTCACATGTATTTCACAACAAAAGTTCCTAAAGTTTATTAAGATCTACTTCTCTGTTTTGACTATTCCTTTTCTGGGGAGGCTGGACAAAAGATAATCCTGAATGTGCTTGTTCCTTCATTTCCTTAATATGGTTTAAGAAAAGCTATATCTTTTTTACACTTAAACAGTGAGTTCAGAAAATTTATCACATGACACTGACAGAGTGCATCCACAGTGACCTGTCTGAAGCATCTGCAGTTCTCAAACAACCTCAGGATAGGTGTCAAAGCTCATTCCTATACCAACTCATTGAGTGCCCAGGTTCCTATGTGTTGTCACTCATCAGTTTCAGAAAGACAGGTGAGCCCTGGGCTGTGTGGTATCTTCCTCTGCCTGCCCTTACTGCACTAGGCAGACTTAAACTAAATTTTAAGTACCATAGTCAAGGCATCCCACCAAGTTGGCTTCCAAAGCCCTTCTGAGCATCTACCATGCCTCTACACAGTTC
Organism: Hydrochoerus hydrochaeris; assembly: GCA_004027455.1. Lineage (NCBI taxonomy): Eukaryota > Metazoa > Chordata > Mammalia > Rodentia > Hydrochaeridae > Hydrochoerus > Hydrochoerus hydrochaeris. Next base: position 30,064 of record PVLA01013515.1, read on the forward strand.
TTACACCAAAATTATGAGGCTAATGGAGCAAACAAGCCTACAGAAATCTAGAGGCAGTTGCTGTGACTAAGGTGATCTTTGGAGTTTGATTAGCTCCCATATGTTTCTAGAAGTCTAGAGAAAATCGCAGGTTCAAGACTACATGCAAGCTCCAAAGATACTGGAAATAACCATCATCTGCTTTCTTCAGTTCTCCAGGGGAATGTGAGAATTGTGCACAACCAAGAGGATATTTTTAAAATGTGGATCAGAAAACACAAGTTAGGACCAACTCACAAATTTTCTGAACCTGTATTGAATTCCCCACCTCAAGGGAAGATCCACTGGCAAAGGGAAAACTTACTGGCTGAAAGAGTTAGAGCACAAGCTTTGGCCCATCATAGAGTGACCCCCAAGCTAAGTGGACTCAAGAGTAAATTTGAGGCTTAAAAGAAAATGCAAGATTTGTAAAAGGCTAAAATAGACAAAAAGTTTCATGGTGTGGGTGTGCCATTCTGCACAGCATTGGTGCAGGAGGCACACTAGCTAAGCACACTCCCAGCAGCATACAGATCCAGCAGTCACCAGGACACTCATAGTCTATGTGTAGCTGTCTTACTTCTCAACATAGACACAAGAGGCATGGAAAGAAGGAGGATGTGTGACTCTGCACAAATGGAAGAAAAGAAGTCAGCAGAAGCCACCTCTGACATTGCTCAGGAGCTAGACTCAGCAGAATGACGGCAAAACTCCTATGAAACAGAGAGCAAAGCCCATGTGTTAGTATTAAAGAAAAGTATGCCAACCACAACAATGAATTCAGTACACAATATTATTGAAGAAACAGAAATGATTTCTTGACAGGTAAATGGAAATTCTGGGGGCAATACATGCAATAAATTTCTTGAAGAATGTCAGATAAATACATAAAAATCTACGTATTTCTATGCATTTAAAACAAATTTTCCAGAATGAAAAATAAAAGTTATTTCATTGAAGAGATTTTCAAAAAATCCAAAATTAAATTGAATTTTGAAAATGCAAATGTGAGGGCTGGGGATGTGACTCAGTGTTAGAGTACATGAAGCCCTGGGTTCAGTTGCTAGCACTGCCAAAAAAAACCCCCATCAGTTTAGCGTGGGGCATAATGGTAGAGACCCATAGTCTCAACACTACATGAGGCTGAGTCATGAGGATTACATGAGGCTGAGTCAGGAGTCTGAGTAACTTAACAACATAGTAAAATCTTGTCTAAAAATTAATTTTTTAAAAATAGTGTATAAGGTGTAGCTTACTTCAAAGGCCCTAAGTTCAATCCATAGTACCACAAAAATGAAAATTAAAAACAAGATGTATCAATGCTGAAGCTATAAAACATTGCTGAAAAAAAATAAAGATCCAGGGGATCTAGCTTAATGGTACAGCACTTGCCTGGCTAGCACAAGGTCCTGAGTTTGATTCTCAATACAAGGAAGGAAGGAAGAAACAAAGAAAGAGAGAGAAAGAGAGAAAGAAAGAAAGAAAGAAAGAAAGAAAGAAAGAAAGAAAGAAAGAAAGAGAGATTAAATATCCAAATAAAGAAAGCACTTTATATATTCATATAAAATAACAATAAAATAATAAAAAGAAAAATCAATTTGGATTACTTGTATTCATTTTATATCTACATGTATTTTTTACACCTTGACATAGTTCTCTACCAATGTATTGTTTTTGTTCTTCATTTTCTCTTTATTTTCTTTATTCATAGTATTATTTTAGATAAGGTTCAGGGATAAATTATGTACAATAAGATGACTATATAGATTCAGCATCAGTTTTACTTATCTAAAGGATTAATTCTTTTCTTTTTATGTTAATATCTATTATTCAATTCATTCTGGAGGAGAAAATAATTTCCATGTCATGTGTAATTAATGGCACTTTAAGATATGTTTTTTTAATTTACCCACTGCCACCAGCGGATGTGTTCATTCTACTACTCATACATAAAACTTCTAAATCTTCACAAATAATTGTATTTTCTGTACTTTAGCTACAGCTACATTAAACTATGTGATGCAGCTTCTGTATATTCCAGGCTGGTAATGAGTTTTTCATTGATGTATTTTTTTTTTTTTTTGTACCAGGAATTGAACTTAGGACTTCGCACTTGTCTGACAGGCATTGCACCGCTAAGCTATATCCCTGGCCCTCATCAGTGTATGTTTATTGTTGAGGAATTCATCAGTCATGTGATAGCTGATCAGTTGTTTTCCTTATTCCATATTATCTCAATATATACATATATATAACATACATATATAAATATATAGAAATATAGATTTTATTTTTTAATTTACATAGTAATGGTTCACTGATATTCCAATGAATATGCACAATGTATGTTGACTAATTTTATGTATTTAGTATTTATATCTCCTTTATATTTTTGTTTAGAGACTTCAATATCCCACCTTATTGCTCTTCATAAAACATGTTAACAGTTTAATTTAGGGTGGGGTTTTTGTTTTTTAAGTTAGATTTATTAGTAATATATATATATATATATATATATATATATATATAATGATCTTATACATTATGGGAAATTTGCACCTGTACATGATATATTTTGATTCCTGAAAACTGGCAAAGTGGTAAGCAGCAGAGAAAAAGCCTCTCTGAGATTCAGTGTCCTGACACTGGAATATAGCAACATGAGGAAGAGAAGGAAGGAAGTGGGTCCCTGAGACCAGGAAGGATCTCAAATGAGAATTAAAGTTCATGGGGAGAGCAAAGAAGGAAACTTCAATGAAGAAGGAGGAGGTCGCAGGTGTTGCTTTCTCCTTGGGCTTAGCCTCACTGCGAGGGAGGGGTGACTCAAACCTGCAGGTGCACATTGACTACTGGCAACCACAGAGGCCCCCAAAAAGAAATAAACCAGTGGAATAGAGTAGTGGATGCAGCGGATTGCAGTAGCCGATGAGTTATTCAGGCTCAGGATGACTGGCCAGGAGCCATCTTGGTAAGGGGCTAAGTGAGCTCAGAATTCAAAGCAAGTGATGCCTGCATCTCGAAGCTCCCAGTTAGGGACAAAGATCTGGGTTTAAGTAGGCAGGAGTTCAAGGAGAGTAATTTGAGCCAGCAGCAAGCTGAGTTCAAGCCAGCAGGAGGCACATGGACTAATGAAGGCTAAACAAGTCCGGTTTCAATATCATAGCCAGAAACCAGCCTGCACTTCAGGAAAAATAAAGGTGCAGGCTCACCAGGATTATTTACTACCTGGCTTGCTGGAATGAGTTAACACAGATCTGGATTCTGTCTGTCCACACTGTCTACAAGTGATAGCAGAGAAACACCTTAAAGTATTTTTCTTATTTTCTATTTTTTTCTTTCACTATTTCTTGGGTTTTTTTCTTTCTTTCATTCTTGTTTTTAGAAGATTATGAACAGTTACTAGTTTTTTGTTGTTATTTTTCATTACTGTTTTCATTGCTTCTTTTTTCTTTCCTTCTTGTCTTCTTCACTGATCTCCCAAAGCTTTCATGAACCTCCCTTGCATTTCAGCCTTCCTTCTAATATCTTCTCCTCCTATTTCTCTATTTTTCCCCAACCCCTTTTCAATTTTCTCCCTTGAATGTAAAATTGCCATAATGAAAGTGTCTTTACTACATACAATTTCCTAATTCATTTCACATTTTGCTATATAACTACAAATCTAGTCCAGACAGTTAAAGATGGAAAATTAATAGTTACCTCAGTTTCTCATGACCCAGGCTGGGTTTGATGTTACCATTATAGCTAATGGTGCCAGTTTAGCTAAAGCAACATACTGTTGTAACCAGTTGTTCTTCCTGTTATACCAACTAAAATTGCCTAAATTTCATTCAAAAAAAAAGCTACACACCAGTGGCAAAATATGGAGAGCTGTGAAAAGCGGGCAGCAACTTTACTTTCCTGATAAATTGAAGATGTAGAATGTTGCTACAGACTCAAAATCTAAATGTCAGTCACACCTGGAAGGCACTGCTGAGGAGTAGTCATTTCCTAAGGGTTCTAAATACTAGCAATAAAATTATTCACCATAGGCAATTCACAGATATCAGCCCAAGAATTAAACTTGAAAGAAAATGAGAAGACACTTCAAGAAGATGCAACCTCAGACCTCCAACTCACAAAGGCAAACCTAATGGTCAGTGAGGTGAAACTAGAAAAAATCCACCCACCTGGTCTCTCTGAAGTGGAAACAGTGGAAATAACAAAGCAGATGAATAAGGCTCTAGAAAAAATCAAATCAGAAATAATTTCTAAGATAACTACAGAGATGGTGACCATAATAAAACACATGCTTAGTGACTCTAGAGCATATGCAAATAAAAAAGGCACTTAAGAAACTGATGAAAACCATGAATGACCAACAGGAAAAAATGGAATCCATGAAACAGATTCAAACAGATGACCAAGATATTAAAAATTCCATTGAAAGTATACAAAGCAGAAAGAGCCAATCTTTGTAAAGAATCTCAGATACAGAGGACTGGATGGTGGTTGGTGGTTAGCAATCATGAAACCAAAGATTTCTTAAAAATAGTGACGGAACTCCAAAAATCAACCTAGTAGCTGCTAGATTATCAGAGAAAAATAGCAGAAGATTGATCAGAGTCAATGAAAAAGTAGGAGATAGTGCAAATGACATAAAAGTTCCCGTCAGGCAGCCATCACCCACTAGCAGAATCAGATGAACACCCCGTGTGTTTCTGCCTCCATTGCAGGAGTTACACTGTAGACACACAGGCTGAGAGGAACAGCTCCACATCCATGCAACTCTGATCAGCAGGGAAGACTCATTGTAGCTACACAGGTCTGGAGAAGCCCACTCCGTGCCGTGCGTTACTTCCCTGTAAGTCTGGAGTTAGAGGAACCCAGATGCCTATCCCATCCCCCTACACTGCATAGGGGCATCCAACGTGGGAAGGGCCTGGGCCCCAAACCAGCTTGTGGGGAGAAAACCAGGAGATTGTCAAGACAAAGGAGCAAAAGTTAAACTGAGACCTCCAGCCCACACAGAACAAGCTAGGGAGATAGAGTCATGGAAGAATATAGAAATCGAACACCTGAAATCTCTGAGAGGATAGCAATTGAAGTAAGGAAGCAACTTCATGAGATTGTAAAAGCAGTCAAATCAGAAATAATGTCTCAGATAAAAGAAGAAATCACAAACATACTGAAAGAATTGTTCAATAGCTCTAAAGAAGGCATAAACAAAAAAGAGGAGCATAGGAAAATGATAGAAACCTTGAATGAATGTAGAAAGGAATTACAATGCATGAAACAGATTCAAAGAGATATCCAGGAAATTAAAAAGTCTATCAAAATCTGGCAAAACTGCTTGAAAGAGACTGAAGATAGACTTTCAAACCTTGAAGATAGGGTTGCAGCTAGTGATAGTGAAAGGAAAGATCTCTTAAAATAACACAGAATCAGGAAATAACAACTCAATGGCTGCAAGATGATTCAAAGAAGTATAATTGAAGAGTGACAGGTGTCAGTGAAAAAGCAGGGGCCAACACAAATAAAATTAAAAGGATATTCACAGAAGTAATACAAGAAAATTTCCTAAACATGGGAAATGGATCTGGCATGCAGATAAGTGAGGCATATAGGACTCTACCCAGACATATAATAATCAAGGTCTCAGAAATTCAACACAAGAACAGAATATTAAAAGCTGTTAGAGAAAAGAGAGAGGTCACCTATAAAGGAAAACCAATCAGAATCACAACAGACTTATCAATACAAACCATCAAGTCAAGAAAAGTTTGGAGTGAAGTGTTTCGAACCTAGATTGATCTACCCAGCAAAACTATCTTTCAAAATTGATGCAAAAATCCGATACTTCCATGATAAAGAACAACTGAAGCAATTCATGACTACCAAACCAACCCAACAGAGAGTGCTAAAGGATATTCTAAAGAGAGATAAAGATGATCATGGTTCCAGGAACAATAGCAGCAGAGGATCACCAAACAAGACAAGCAATTCAATGAAGGGGAAAAGTGGAGGGCCAACAACAGGAGGATAGCATGGCAGAGACAAACCAAAGTGCATTGGTTGTAACCATTAATGTAGATGGCCTCAGGTCAGCAATAAAAAGAAACATAGTGAGAGTGAATCAAGAAACAAGACTCACTGATATACTGTATACAAGAAACAATTTAACTGGAAATGAAACTTACAGACTGAAAATCAAAGGAGAGAAAACAATTGTTCCATGTGACAGGATACCAAAAGATCAAGCCAGAGTAACTTGCCAATGAACTGCAGAATGAATAAGAAAGATATGATATTTTCATGCAATGGAAAGCTACCCAGCTCTAAAGTAGAATAAT